>JAPMNZ010963289.1:0-12747 GCA_029875035.1 Pomatoschistus microps | reverse complement strand
TTTCCCTTTCATTCTCAAGAGGCAGCAAAACATCTCAGTACAAATTGATCACGCAGCAACATATTAAGTGCCAAATATGAGACCTTGAAACATTTTGTCCCACACTTACTCCTTTTTCTTCTATCTGGCGAAGACGAGCCTCCAACTTTGCTCTGTTCTCCACACCCATTTCAGCATTGGTGTCTTCTCCCAGCGCGTCATATCGAATTGCCAGGGCTGTTTTAGCGGCTAGCATTCTGGATATCTGAAATGGGTAGAAACAGATTAACACCTACATATGCTCCTGCATCATTTTGAAGTCCTTGTGAACCCACCTTGCCCTTGTTCTTTGCAGTGGTCTGACCGACAAGGGATGCATGATAGATGAGACCATATTTGGGTGTGTCTTTGCGAGTTTTTAGGGCTCTAAATAAAGCTTTCTCTGCTCCCAGGATCTGCACAGTGGACGCAGGGTGCTTTGCCAAATTCAGGAGAGAACCTGCATAATATTAGAAAAAACTAAAAACACAATTGCCTTAAGTGTCCGAAATAAATACTAAGTTTACAAGCTCAGATGAGGTAGTGACTTAGTACCATCAGTCTCATTCAGGAAAGTGACAAATTGTCGCAATCATCACCGCTTGTGTAATACTGTACATAGATATACATAAAACTCACCGGCATGAGAAATAAGTCTTGCACCAACCAGCTCTCCAACCATGACTGTCAAATTAGGGGCAATGGCCATCATCCTGTTTTTAAGGTAGTCGTAGAGCTGCACTCTGTATTCTGTAATCTCAATGACCTGTATATAAAAAAAATTATTGTGTGAGTGAAAGCAAAACAAATTGTATTATCCATAACAATGTTCACAGAGACAGTTCAGATGAGGTAGTGACTAAATGCCCACATTATGAAATTCAGTACAAAGACTGAAGTCGTCATCATCACTAATGCCAAAGTCTTCATTTCTGTTTCACTAATAAAGTTTTACCTGATCACAGAGATGACTGATGTTGGCAATGTCCTGTTCCGATACTTCTGTTCCCATTGAGATTTCTGCAGCCAGTTTAACTTCAGCTTCAACTTCCTCCGGCAACATGTCAGACAGATCGCTGCCAGCCACATTTGTTCGATCACCTACAAGAAAAAAAACATCTTAATTAACAATTCTTGAGAACTCAGAAAGATTTTTATTTGAAAAGCATACCTATTTTTCTGACTGCTTTACAGTAGGCCAAGTTGTCTGTGACAATTTTCCCCAGCTCGGGAAAGTGCCAGCCATACCACTCTCTGCAGCGCATGATGTAGTTGTTAAGCTCTTTATCCAAATCATCCAAGAGAGCTAATACAAGATAGAGATTTGTGAATTTGCACCCTTAAACTGTAATGTTTATTAATTATTTGACAAAACTTACAGATCGCTTGGACAATCATGGTATCCACCTTGTCAGGACTGAACTTCAACTTGTATCGGGATAAACTGAAAATTGAAGTGTGTTAGTTGAAACCAAACACCACAAAACCCTATTCTGTATTTACAAAAGCCTCAGTGGTAGTGACGAATGCTGATTATTTGTTCAACAGGTATTTTCAGACAGCAAGTGTAATCATAGGCAATCAGATTTGTGCACCAAATGGAAACCATTATTCACCTGTGAGCTAAACCAAGGGACATCGCACTGAGATCTCGAGCAGGAAGACCAGTTATAAGACCCTCCATCTGACTCCGAATGCACCTCATAAGCTCTGCCACTGCCGGGCTGTAGACACAGCTGATGTCCAATTTTTCCTGCAAAACAACAGCACATTAGAGGCTTGCCACAGAAGCTGAAACTTTTACTTTCTGAACACACTTACTTTTATAACACCTCCAAGTTTGGCATCGCTAATAGCCAGCTGCTCATGAGCCTCCTTGGCAACAATTTTTTTGAGTACCTTCTTTAAATTTTTTCCAACTTTACCCTCAACAAGGGCAGTGGCAGCTGAAGGACAAGTATATGCATTAATTCAGATATAAGAGTTAGGACAATGCCATAGATTTAAGTGACAAATCGTATCTTCTTGTGAGATAAATAAAGCACATCTTAATCTTACCAGCCAAGGCCTCAGTGGTATCTTGAAACTTCTCAAAATGCTTTAACTTGAGACTGATGATGGAGAAGAAAATGATTATTAATCAGACATAGCGTTAATATGCACGTTTTACATTTCCTGATCTCACAGTGGAGAAAATTACATCAATTACTTACACTTTATTTGCCTTTTCAGGAGTATCAAATTCTTTATGCAAACTGTCCACTTGTTGCAATTTGGATTCATCAAGGACCTAAAAAAACAAACAAAAAACCACGCAGTTTAGATCGTTGGTTCGATCAAAATGTGCTACTGGTCTGCACACGTGGTGCAGAAACATGGCCTCCACGCTTAAAACTGTGACGCGGATCAAGAACAGATAGAAATACAAGAAACATCTAATATGTTGTCGTTAAGACAGAGGTGGTATTCACGTCATAAATAGAATGTTTAGTAACGTATATATTTTATAGCTGCGAATGATGTGGGCGAAGCGAAGTTAGCCATGAAGCTAAGTAGAGCTAGCCGGTGAAAAGTTTACCACATACAGAAATACTGCGATAACCACAACATCACAAATAATACTTACTTTGAAGATTGCATATCCAGCCGCTGTCTCAAATAGAACCAGCATGTTTGAAGCAGTGTCTGTCTCTCTGAAGAGAGAGTTCACAGCTTCCTCTGAACCACGCTACTGCTGCAATCTTTGGGTCTCACTCACAGTCCCACATGTGGTCTTCGGGAGGGGAATTTGGGTTGCCAGATCTGGATATGTGAAACGGTCCATAGCTTTATGATCGCACTTCAATGGCCACTTTTCGACCCATCATATGGATAGTTTCAATATATTTTATTTAATATATATATTTTAGTTTCACTGCTCTTCAGTGATTATGATCAGAGGTTCAACAAATTAATACATTATTTATAAGTAGTAAACACAAAGGCTTGTTTTACTTTGTAGTGGCAACGTCTTGAAAGATATTAACCTAACCGTGCACCACCATGAATCTTTAATAATAACCACTTAGTGTATAATACGTAATGTGTAGAAGTAAACAACTTCCTTTGTTGTAATAAGTCTATAGTAGCAACTAATCAACTTGCCACATTACAATTTATCGTCCATCGTCTATTTTTTAAGGCGAAAAACTATCGTCTTTTCGTCTAATCCAAATAATTCTTAACCTTTCCATAAGACGTTATTATAGTATTATAACAATATCATCACACAGAACATACAACCCTTTAGACGCGGTTGAATATGTGTGTTTGCGTAACCACTGTCACTGCTCTTGACTTAAAATCCTAACTTTGGTACTAATAACTTCCATCATCATGGTACAAAAATACTTGAAATAGCATTGATGGGTCTTATTTTTAACTTTTTTTTAAATTATCGTGTCTTTCTTTTTTTTCCATATCCTGTTTTGGCGGAAATTACGAACAAGGAAAACTCAAGCAAAACACGCACACGTGTGTATGGAGCTTTACTCCCATGTAATGACTTGGATTTACTGAGGAACACGCCTAAAACCTGTAAAAATGAGCGGTTTTGGACATTACCCACCGCCGGACTTTAGCAGTCCATCACCGAACACGTTCCAGCCTCAACCTGCGGCGAGCAGCTTTTACCCGGGCATGTGGAGCTGGCAGGAGGGGCCTTCAGAGACCAGCTGGGGCTACAGCAGCAACTATGGGGCAGCAGCAAGCCACGGACCTCAGGCTACTCAGGGACCTCAGGCTCCTCCGGGACCTCAGGCTCCTCAGGGATCTCAGGCTGCATGGGGAAGCTACAACAGTCACAGTGAGTTGACTATATTCAGCCAATGCCTTGCAAACATATCACGGAAACATTGATGTTGTATGTTTGTGTATTTGTTAATTTATTCTTTGTAAATATTTTTAATTTTAGGTCAAAACTACTGGCACCAGGGAGGAGGACGTGGAGGTCAATCATATTATGGAAATTATGGGAACAAAGTATGATCACAGAGTAACATCATTCCTTGACAGCCAGTGACATGTGTTTTTATTCCCCATCTTTTACAGAGACATAGGAAAGAACCAGAGTTCCTTTATTTCTGCGATACATGTGATAGGGGATTTAAAAATGATGAGAAGTACAATGAACATATGTCTCAGCACGTCAAGGTAAATAAAAGCCAAACTATTCGGTTACTTATTCATTTGGTTGTATTCACTTTATTCAATGCAATTTCAGTGCTCTGTACCTGACTGCACTTTTATGGCTCATGAAAAAATAGTTTGCATTCACTGGAGAAATGTAAGTGGTATCTTCAATTTGTAAAATAGTGTATTTCTCATTTCTGCATTGTTTGTTTAACCGTGTATTTGTTAATTTATATACTCCATGTTGCAGACCCATGCACCAGGAACAAAGCGTATCAAACTGGATACACCTGAGGAAATTGCAAAGTGGCGTGAAGAACGACGAAAGTAAGTTTTCACATGAAATATTTTATGAAACATTTTGTAATCAGAATGTTTTATTTGGTCTGGTTTCAGAAACTATCCTACACGTGAAAATGTTGAAAAGAAGAAAAAGGTTATGGAGGTGNCTATCCTACACGTGAAAATCTTGAAAAGAAGAAAAAGGTTATGGAGGTGAGAGAGGAGACTGGAGGAGTTCTTGAGACACAGCAGTTTGGGTAAATTTTTATTTTTGTCTGTACAATTTACCCTCAATGTCATGTCTGATAAAGGGTAGTGACCCGAAACGTCACATTGTGTGGTGAGAATTAAAATCTCCTGGGAGCAAAAGCTGTGCAGAGTTATCTCCATTTTTTTCATTGATCTATTTTAGACTTTTTGCACGCAACTTAGAATTGGATGTGCGCGTCAATCTCACTCTTGCTGTACAATTTAGAAAGACATTGACAGATTAGTAAATAACTTTTTTATTTGCTCATATTATCCATAGACGTATGAGAGGAAGGGGACGTGGAAGAGGACGTGGAAGGGGATATGGAAGAGGATATGGAAGAGGTCGAGGTTGGGGTAATAGAGGCCCTCAAGAATTTTACCAAGGAGCTTGTTATTCTTCTAATGGTAATGTTCCAGAGAATACGCTAACACCAGAAAAGACCAATGGACACGATGATCCACTTCGGATGCAAGCTTGTGGAGACCATGGTAAGCTTGGCATAGTAAGTTGTTGTATAAACATGTGACAGTGTAACCCATGTTTTCAGATTTAGACAACAATGATGCAGCGCCTGAGAAAGTAGCTCCTAAACCGATCAGTTCAGGATTGGGATCTTTAATGGCAAGTTATGGATCAATGAGTGAAAGCGAGGAAGAGCCTGATTGTAAGTAAACAATGTTGCTTGGCCAACGGTGTTATGAACAAACATGAATATTGATTTTTTATTTTTGATCAGCTATACCAATTCAAAAAGCACATGAAGCTTTGGAAGAAAACCAGACTATCCTGAATACCATCCCAACCAAACCCCAGGATCCTACAGCAGTAACCTCATATCATGATAGATATGAGAATCGAAGAGGAAGAGGAAGAGGAAGAGGAGGGTGGCGTGGTAGAGGACGTCAACAGGACACGCCACAAAAAAGGGGTCCGACCCTGTTGGAAATGGTAATTTTAAAAGTAAAAACCATGTATTTTAAAATTGTTTTTTAACTAACGCAATCAACTTTTTTTCAGCTGCTGGCTCCAGATATTCGTCATGAGAGGAATGTCTTACTTCAATGTGTTCGCTATATTGTTAGAAACAACTTTTTTGGACTGGACCATATATCTCCGGCTCAAACCATTAAAAACGGCAGCAGTGGAAAACATTCTGACAATGATGTTGGTCATGCACAGATGGATGTCAATCATTGCACATCACAACACAATATGATTGAAGATAGAGCCCAGGTCCAACAGAGCCTGGAAAACCAAAATGAAGTTCAAGAAAGTACCAACACATCAACAGCTGTGGACAGTCAAAATCAAAATATATCCCATAAATATGATGATGAAATTTGGGAGAGTGGTTTTTAAATTGCATACTTTGATTCTCAGATGGAAAAAAGTGTGCTAAATATATCATTTCAAGCAATTGTTTGTTTTTGAAATACATTTCTTTATTAATCAGTATTCAACAATATATGTTGTGAATATTTCATTTAATAAATGTTATTTTGATGGATACAGTAAACTGTCTATTCTGCATTATCTTTTATTTAGGGAGGCCTCCGACTTTTTCCTTGGTACCGTTTCAAAACAACATGCCCACCAACAACAACATGAGTTATACTCGTGTTGTGCTCACATTAGTCACGTGAAGGGGAAAAATATCAAAGTATATCGGTGATAAATCAGGCAAAACAGTTTATGAATAAAAAGTCCCTGAATACACTTTACTCTTCACGAGTTTTGCCACATTTTACTTACTGTGTTGAGGTGTGGGGTGATAATTATTATCCGTCACTTCAACCTCTGGTTGTGCTGCAAAAGAGAGTAGTGCATATACAACACGGTGCAGGGTTTAGGGACCACACCAACTCTCTCTTTGCACAATCAAAATTGCTAAAGCTATTGGATATTGTGGAATATGCAACAACACAAATTGTGTTCAAGGCAAAAAATAATATGTTGCCAAAGAATATCCAAAAACTATTCACAGAAAGAGAGAGAGAATATAACTTACGTAGGATAATCAACTTTAGGGTTAAAAGGGTAAAGAGTAAGCGTAAAAGTTTTTGTGTTTCTGTGCAAGGTGTACAAATGTGGAATAAATTGAGAGTGCAGCTTAAAGAACATCCAAATTTAGCAATATTTAAAAAAGGTTTTAAGGAAATTACATTTGAAAAATATCAAGAGGAAAATATGTCATAAGAATCTAGTAGTTTTACTGTAGGGGTTGACTCTAAAATACCAGCTTGGGCTTTGGGATAGATGTGTTTTGGGGCTGATGTTGCAGTGGTGAGTGTAGATATGTATATGATGTATGTATGTGTATATAGATACATATTTATATATATGACAAGATGACAACTATAGTATGTGTGTATGAATTTTGTAAACATATGTATAGCTATGTCTGTATGTATGTGTGTGTGGGTTTGTGCAACCGTATAAAGTGAGTATAGGTATAAGGGGTGAGAGCCTATAAGCTTGACTTCTTCCCACTCCTTTTTGAGCTTTATCAGGAGTGAAATTAAATTAAAAATATATAAAAATGTATATATATATATATAGATATAATGTACGTATGTAACGCTACATTTCTATCATGTATTATATGTAATTGCTGTTAAAACTATAATTGATTCCTGTTTATAAGCTTGAAATGAAATACAATCAATCAATCAATCCTGCAGTTATAGAAACACTACAGCAGTATAATACTTACCTGATTTCCATTCCTAGGAAAAGAATTAAGATACAAAAGATGTTGTGTACGACTGCTATGATTTCTATTGACATTTGATTAAATATAGAATCATGTCAAGGTGTAATGGTAACTCTTTCTATTTTAAATGTAATGCTTTTTGAACGAGTGTGTATGTGCTCTTCAACACTGGTTACTTGCTTGAACAATTCTACATTTTCTTTAGTATCTTATTGACTCATTTAGTAGATTCTAGTGATGAAATTACATTCTCCCATTCGAATTACATGCACACCTCAGGCAAAAGTATTTTTAATATTATAATGCAGGCATTATATTATAATGCCTGCACAGACCACACGGAGTGCTCGTCACAGTCTGCTCCAGTCTCTTGGAAACCACTGGAGCGCGTGCAACTGTAACTTTAGCAACGGTGTCAAGTGTCGCGTGCCGTCGGTATGCAGCAGTTATTTACTCAGCTACGACAGTTAAACTAATGTTAAACTATAAAAGCGGCTGCATTTTTTTCTCTATATTCCACCGAAGAGGTGCCAGGTGAGATGGCGGACACGTGGGTCCGAGTGGAACCATCAGTTATCCATTTTTTCGATGTGCGAGTTGGGCAAGTTTACAAAACGTATGTAACGGCTATCAATATAGGAAAGAAAATGAAGAAAATAACATTCCAACCGCCACCTTCAAAGGTAAGCGTAAATGTAGTCAAGACTTGCATTCAAATACATAGTTTGCGTAAAGAATATTTTGGCTAGCGGCTAAAACTATATAGCTAGCTAGCTAATCTCCTAGCACGTGAGGCCACGTGCGTACGGTTACTGCATGGATTTAGTTTACACGTGACACGTTATGGTTATGCATTTGTGTTTGCTATGCACAGTGACAACATTAACTAGAGAAATTTTCATTTTCTTGCAGTTGTTTAAATTTGCTCAAAGCAAATCAGATGTAATGGTTGTCCCCGGGCTATATGTCGGTGGTTTACTGGAGTTTAGTCCGGAAAGAGAATTTGAGCATGTCCAAAGCGCTCTTGTGGTTCAGATTGATCATGACTCAATTGAAGTCCCAATTCTGGTGTAAGTTAATACGGTTATGCTATAGGTTTAAATGATTTATTTGAGTGTATTATAACGTTTTCTTCTGGTATGAAGCTCCCCAGTGTCTTGCTGCTTAATTATGAACCCTGTTGTTGATTTTGGGTGCGTTCCTGCAATATGTCAAATTCTCAACAAACAGCACCCCATAACGAACTGTGGTTCTGCTCCGGGTTAGTAATGAGTAATTATGCATGTTAAGTTGTTGTTAGCCATTATGCTGAATGATGTGTTCGTTGTGTTGTATAAGGACGGTTCCAGTTACAGCAGAGCAAAGACCCTTCAATTAAAATCACTCCTTTGGATGGTGTTGTGGCCCCGGACGCAACCCAGTGGATTACAGTCGAACTGCGCAGTGATATAGTGAGGGAATTCAACGATGACGTGTTGTAAGAGAAAGTACCACGTTACTACATGCTTTATGACAGATAATATACAATATATGTACATTACATTCAATCTTTTTTCAGTGTAAAACTTCAGAATTGCTCACTTTGTGTTCTTAATGTTAGAGCTAAAGTGGTTGATCATCGACTTGGGATATTTGACTTGCAGGTAATACCAGACTATTATAATAATCAGGATTATTCCAGACCATTCAAAACCTTTTGATAATTGTTTTTTTTAAACAGGGGGATCCTTTAACCTGTCTATGGTTTGGACCAGTTTACTTTGGTACATCTTGTGAAGACACTGTAGTTCTGAGGAACATTTCACCCCAGGCTTGTGACTGGGTTTGTGTTTTACAAACCTCACTAGCAGGAACAGAGCTGGTGAGTTAACAGTAATGACTCAAGTACTCAATATTACTACAATGATTTCTGTGTTGATGTTACTACAGGGCACGGACATTCAGAGGAGCACCACAACAGACACCACCCTGCTGGAAAAAATGCATAACTGCAGCCTGCATTCTGCCTATGTCTCTGAAGTCTTCATATGTTCTCCAACACACGGCCGGCTGGAAGCTAATGATCAAACCACTCTAACGCTACGCTTCACTCCAGTTCGTGAGAGGTAAATCAAATGAAACCTTTCAGAAGCTGGTAAATAAAACACAAATGGGAAACTTGATGTTAAGTGTTAGTGAGGCAATTGAAGGTAAATGAGAATCTTATTTGATAATGAAGTCAAAGCTTGCAGGAGAGGAAAAAAAAGTGCTACTCCCCGTCGGGGAATCGAACCCCGGTCTCCCGCGTGACAGGCGGGGATACTCACCACTATACTAACGAGGAGCACATATGTGTTTGGGGGAAGGGCTTTGCTTTTGTATGTGTGTGTGAGACTCAGCCTGGTTCTTTCAGGTCAGACAAAGAGCGACAAGATTACAGCATTTTCATTCGCTTTGAATCAGTGGGCACTAAACATGGCTTCACTCACCATAATGGTACAAATGATATGTTGTAAAACTGAGATACTATGCATTAAACATAAACGTTTGGTTTCAGGAAACGCTGGTGTGGAACTTGCCCTTACGGGCTCTGGATTTCCTGTGTCACTTATTCCTAATCCTTCTCAAAATTTCAACTTCCCCGCATGTGACACGGGAGAAAGTGTGGATTCATTATGTGTTCTACAAAACTGTTGCCTCCAGCTTCCTGTAAACTTCAGATTTAAAAAAATGCCACACTTCAGGACGAATCCATTGACAGGAACTATAGCGCCAGGCCAATGCAAGGTGTGTAAACAAGTATTTTAAATTTAAAATATTTTATCATATCAATCTGCTTGATCATCATAAAAAATTCACTCTTAGAAATCTTTCCCTTTTCAATACTATTTAGGAAATAGTTATTTCCTTCAGTCCAAGGCAACAAGGTACTTTCCAGATGATTCAAAAAATAGATGTCCTTGGTCCTGTCAAGCAGAAAGGAGATTCTAACCCTTATGATGAGTTAAAAGGACTCCAACTTCGCACCTTTCATGCCATCACCTTGCACTTGTCCGGCACATGTTGCAGCAGGACCACATATCCTTTACCCAAATTAAACCTTGGTAAAAATAGAAATAAAAATAAAGAAACACTCATCTCTTTTATGTTTGTTATTCTTGAGTAGAAATATTGTGCCATTTGTTTCAGGCAATACTCCATTAGTCACTAACCCGATTGGACCACAACCCTGTGTGCAATTGAGCGACATTTCCTGCTGTCGAGGAATAGTGCCCGCTGTAGTCCTCAGGGCCGACAAGACAAATCTCCATAAACATCGCAGAGAGAAGACTCTCATCAGTGGAAAGCAAGATTTTGTGTCTTTTCCAAACAACAGACCCCAAAGTTTGAGATCTCTCCCACCACACACGCAATGCAGGTAATCGCTTAATTTTTATCTTAACAATCCTGTTGTATAAAGTAAGGTTTTATAGTTTTGGACAGAGTTAATTCCCATTAAGCAGATGCCCTACCAAACAGCTGAAACTTTTCAATTTTTTTGTTAAGTGATTTCTCTCATTTTAGGACCATCTTCACAGATGTACCACACCATTGTTATTATGACACAACCTACACCTTAACTCAGCAGGAGGAGGAAAGAAGTAAAAAGAACCTCCGAACATATTCAGATTTGTTTAAATGTCGAAGAGAAAGGCGTCTACAAAAACAACAGTGGAAGTATGTCCATCCTAATATTTCCCTGAAGTGTTTGACAACTGCTCATTGACCTTGTGTTCTCGGATAATAGGCAGCAAGAACGAATAGAGAATGATTTGGATATTGGGATTGAGCCTTGTCAGGGTTTAGAACCTCCTAAACTGATCTGTAGAAATGTCCAAAAGAATTCTACATTTATAAAGTCATCTTTTCCGAATAATTTCAATCAGAATCAAAATGTCACACCTGTAAAATACAAAGCTGTCAAAGAGGTAAGAGGTGTAGTTTGATAAAAATGTCAAGTCTTGTGAGTTATTGACTGATTTTATTTAATTGTAGGTTTCAGGGTTAATAAATGCAATTCCATCCACAAGCCAGCAGGTGGCAGAATGTCACCGGACACTTTCTATCCCTGAGTTGTACCAAGTTGTCGTTGGTGTGTGATTTTTTTGTTTGCTTTAAATTATAGTTATAGATAAAAAAGAATTCTTGAGACACCCACTGTTTTCTTCTCAGGGCCATTGTCAGTGGACTTTGGAGAGGTGTGCCTGAGGTCATTATGTACTCAGAGACTTGAGATGATCAATCATCTGTCTGTACATGTTTGGGTCCAGTTTGAGGTGAACTGTCCCGAGCTCCAGGGCTCCTCTCCAGTTTCTTATGTTCTTCCACCTCATTCACAAGCAGCATTAACCTTGGCATTTCAAAGCACTCAACTGGGGGATTTTTACCAGTGTGTAAAAGTATTATTTTTAACTTGGTTGTAATTATACTTTTTATAATAACCCTCTCATCAACAGAACTGTTCCTTACACTGTGAACCAAAACCACCCTGGTCAGGTTCTGGTGCAAGCTCAGGTTGTCCCTGTTGCTTTGACGCTGTCCACTGATGGACTGGTGGTTCATCCCTCTTCGACTCTACTCGCTCGCTCTGGGTTTAGGAGTTTGGTGACTCTTAGAAACCCTAGGAACCATCCTGCTGAATTCTCATGGAAACCTATAATCTCAGACAGAGGGATTTGTTTTTCCATCCGGCCAGCTACAGGTGGAGTAGTGCTATATTTTTTTAGTAAAAGTCAACATAATATTTTGTAAATTATTTCTGTGATTTATCAACTATATGAAAAGTTGAAGTTGGTATAATTAATACAATTATTGTTGACCATGAATGGTTAGTCAAAGTAGAGGAGCTAGAGAATGTTCTTGAATGAATGCTCTTTTTGCATAGGGGTTGTTGATCCATATAAAGAACTTGACTGTGAGGTGGTTTGGCACGCCTCTTTCTCCTCTTCAGTTGAAGGTGATTTTGACCTGATTGTCACTGAAGGCGAAAAACAGCGGTTACACTGTGAGGCCAAGGTTTGTACATTAGACCTCCTTTAACAGTTAAAATGTGTAATTAGTCAGTATTATCAGAAGTAAACTTGTGTGGTTTGTTTGCTGTTATTAGTTCAGTCTTCCCGGAGCCCTCATTCCTGCTCCAGGCTTAGTGCGGTAGTTTTTGCAGCTGTATTTTACAGTGAATGCATAGCGCTCGATCAAACAGTTGTGTGCGCACAAAGTGTGTGGTGAGGAATATTACAGCATACAACACGTACAGTACTGTTCTTATTGCGGTTGAATTTTAGAATGTTAT
>JAPMNZ010963236.1:0-12773 GCA_029875035.1 Pomatoschistus microps | reverse complement strand
CCTCATCCCGGGTCCCACTGTACTGGTAAAAACCCAGCCCACCTCTCTCTCTCCTCTGATTCACCTCTACACAAACTTTGCCTCAGTCGGTCACTCCTATAGTGCTCATTCTTCTCCGAGCAAATTACTACTTGCTTGCTGCACTGGAAAAGCATTTGTGCACACACTTCAAGTAAACACAAAAGCAGAAAGATTTACAAGATGATAGTGAAAAACGTTGAAGCGGGACTAAAAAGTTTGCAAAACATGGAGTCATCCAGAACAAAAGGAGCCACTCACTTTGGTGGAATGTACTCAGCTTGATAATTAAGCAAACCGTTCCATTTTCAAAACACTATTTGGAACAGAAAGTTTTACCGTTTAGGAAACTATAGTTGGAGAGGAAATAGTGTGCATTATTATTGGCTCTTATACATGATAAGGAGACTGTTTACTTTGGCATTTCAGACTTAAAAATAAAATCTTTACAATAAAAAATCATTTCATTTGTACTGCACATGTCAAATGACTGCAGAGCTAGATAAAAGAGCACAATAAAAACAGTAAAACATGTCTTCTTGAGTACAACATGATAAAAACAATTAGCTTGTTTTTATCAATTTAATTCCCTAATCTACCACAAAGGGAGGTGTTGAATTCATGTTTGCATAATTTCAAATTCAAATTTACTTTACAAACTTTACAAACACAACCATGTGATTGTAATAGTCACACACAATTGGAGACAATACATTGGCTTTAAAAGGCAGAAAACAGCTCAGATATAAGGATTCATCACAGCATACTGAGTTTGAAATAGGAGGATTTAGACAGAAAGGGCGGCTAGTGATACTAGTGGTGCTGGTTTTTGATGAGGGGACAATGGTGGTCAGTTTAAAAGCTCACAAAAGATATCTTTGCAATACAATCACAATCTAATTTAGATTTTTTCCCCTTTGTTTATTATAATAACACAATATTTTTACACTGCGATCTGTCATTGGTTAAAGTGTAAAAAAATGAATGAATGAATGGATTTTAGTTCTGCTACGTTTAGACTGGAGCAATACAACCATACACAAAGATAGTTTTTTTAATGAATAAATTATGCTTTTATTAGTCCCACATTGAGGACACACTTGCACTTTACTATATTCCTTCCACCAAAACCAAAGTCCAGCTACTTGACCGAATACATTTTCACTACAAACGCATTCTGTTAAACTCGCTGCGACATTTTCGAGGCATTTCTTGTCGGTGAAGAGGTTAAAGGATTTTGTAACCAAATAGGACTTAATAGGCGCCAGGCTTCTTACGGCTGTCAGCGCTAAGTAAACAGCATTGAAACTAAAAGCATTAGTGTCTAGTCAGAGTGGACTCCTTCTTCTTCTAAGTGTATTTTGTGTGCTTTCCCAGTCGCCTCTCTGCTTTTTCCTTTCTGTGGACGAGTCAAGAGTGAGTGACAGCTTTTGCCCTGCAGGTGTACTACTGGCTCTGGCTGTGGACGCACAAACAGACAAAAAAAAGGATATTTGACAGATACAAGGAGGGTGTGGTGCCATTTACAAGTCTTTAGACCTCAACAAAACCAGTATGTCCACCTCCTCTGGTTCCACTCAGACTGGAGACACAAGCTAATTACACGGTATCTCCACACAAACACCTCAAATTGCCGAGATGACCAACAGTTGCCTTTAACATAGTCTGTCATTTGATGTGAATGCAAACAATGCGAATATAATTTTGCGTTTAAAGACCAGATTGTGTGAGAAAATAGACCTCTTTGAAGAGCAGTGAGAACAGTGGCGTTATCCAAACAAGACCGTTGAATGTAGTGGCAGACTTAAAGTTGGGGGAAATTTTTTAAGCTTTCAACAACAAAAATACAGGTATGTAATAAAATCCATAGTTTCTCGCTCTGAAAACAGTTTGGTTCTATCACTATATGTGCATTTTTTTGGCATCTGTCACTTCTTTTGATAAGCTTTTTCAGACATAAAACTGAAAACATGAGGACTACACATAATCGGCTAATAGTGACTCACAAGACACTTTCTTATGCAAACAATATCATGTTTTCACATAAGGTGAAGACAGCTGTTGAGGTCTGACTCTTTCCACTTGGGACAAACACAATCTATTAGTTATGAAACAAAGAAGTTAGGAGCAGCTTGAAAATGTACTGTATATAAAATACCTTGCACTTCTTTCACTTGTTTACATGTTAGCATATTTCCTGTCTTTTTGCACACCCTGATACTATTTATGCTAATTTCCCCAATGTGAGATCAATAACGTTATCTTAAATCACTTTTCAACTTATATTCAATGAGAAGCCCGGAATATTCTAACCTAAAGTATGGTTATATATATTATCACAGTGCTAACAAAGAGGTAAGTTGCAAATGCCACGCATAAAAACAGAAATGTGAGTAGAGACGGGGACTACACGCACGAGCAGTTTAAATGTCGGCACTCAGTTTTGTGAATCTTGAACCTCAACAAGACATTTAGAAACATTTTATTGCACGTATGCTGGATGTGGGGATCACAATCAAAATATTAAAAGAATGTATTGATATTCATTGATTGAGCATCACATCTAAATGAACAATAAAAAAATCCACTCAAAAACTACGAAAACAGACTAAAATTTCTTCTGCTCTGAGGCGTGTACATGTGTGCTTGCATCCTATTTTAAACTTTAGTAGATGTCTATCATAAGTTGATGTTCCCAAAGTTCCCAAATCAGTAGAGATTTCCCAGAGACAAAAGTGAAGGAGCATGAAGGCTGTGATTGAGAGCGGAGGAGGCGTGAGGCGTCACAGCATAGCGTATGTGTTCCCCATTATGTGATATGACACGTCGGTCCTCAGAGACAGGGAGACAGGCTGGATCATACTTCGTGTACAAACCAAAGCAGACACTTAGAGCAGGTGATAATGAGGAGATGGGGGAGGGGCAAGTAACAAGCCCAGGGGTGAGAAGCTTAATTTGTGATGGTAAACTTTTCAAACAAAGAGCCAAAAAAACACAATAAAATCCCCTATCAATTGACTTTGTTTCATGTTTTAATTCACTCAATATTCAGAAGTTTTTGGTATTTTCTGAAAGACATGGAAAAGAATAAAAGGGCTCGTCTAATTAGAAATGAACTGCTCCTGGCTGCAGTGTCCAGGAGAAATACCTCACCTTTGCCAGAGGCTACTGCAACACCACACATTTCAGGGATTTTCAATCACAGGAGCCAATTTGAATGAGATATAAACCATAGACTGTATATAGACGGACAATGATAACCCCCTAGCTCTATGAATCCTAATAGGGAAGTGCACATGGACAAAGTTCTGCTCCAACTCTCTCTGGCTCCAATTGACTTACATTGAAAAGTAAACTCCCCTAGATCAAAATTGTTTTTGAGGTTTGAGACAGACTGGTCCAAATTGGTCTAAAACATCTGTGGTTTTGAGCTCTCAGTGAACTTAAAAGTCCCTGTGTTTATATGTTGATATTGTCTTTGTAAATCCAGATATGAGTCATAAGGATTGACCAATCAGATGTCACAGGGGAAACTCTGGGCCCACTTCTAAGCTCCATTGGATAACCACTGGCCTACATTCAGCCGCAGAACTGTACACTAAAAATAGAGGTATCATTTTGATAGTAGTAGTATTGGAAGAGCAAGCACAGGTAACCCAGCGAATGTGTGAGAGTGGAGAGGATTAATGCTGAGAACTGTGAGGAAGGAAAGTGGAAGATAGAGATACTGCACCACTCCCCGGACACTCACTGCTTTTATAAGGGCAGAGAATATGGACTACACTACATAAAAGGACTCATTTTGGAATTCCCCACAAACCGATCACTCTCGTCTCAATATGCCATATCTGACTGAGCACGCTTTCAAAGGCATCTTGTAACTTTGCCTTGGCACAGAAAACCTGAAGCTGTAATAATAACATTGCTATCATACATCCAGTTTAAGTCCACGTTAGGCAAATGTCAACAACATATTTACTGAAAATTCTCAACAGTGTGCAGGCAAAAATCATTTGGTTTCCGCCGTGCATTCAAACGCACCATTTCTCAGGTTTTTGCTTTTGCCTCACGAAACAATGAAGCATGTTTTGTTTAGTCTGCAGTGGATGTACAGTATAGGTCGCTGTAATTATCAAACTGAGAGTCTATATATATACATCTAAATATGTAGCGTACAAAATTACTACGTCTTCATTCAATCCCTGAACACTTAAAGCTGTGGTACCTTACATTCAAACCACGAAAGAGTGAACTATTAAATAAAATCTATTAAACCCTCATTCTAGAAACAGTTTGACATGTATGTATTCTTTTCTTACGAGTGTGCGAAGATAAAAATGTTTTCCAACAAGATAAAAACAGCATGTTGTGGTCTGATGTGTTCTCAACGTTTTACTTTTACAAGACGTTTTCTGTTTAGACTTGGGACAAAGAAAATATGTTCCATTTAAACTCAACAGTTGTCAGATTCTGGTAAACGCCCTGTGTATTTACAATTACACAATACAATTTATTCTTGTATAGCCCTAAATCACAACAGTAGTCATCTTAGGGGACTTAACAAAACCATTGAAATCACCAACGCATATGACGTCCGTGTGAATACATATGTGTGCCCTGACTGTGGCCGAAGCTGGGGGACATGACGGCCGGTGATCACGGACGTCGGCGGTGGTAATATGTTGTGACAGCAGCTGATTCTTGTGACTAACTGCTTTGGCAGGAGAGCTCCTCTGTGATGCAAATGAACAGATGAGAGATTGACACCGCATCGACGAGAAGAGAAACACTGTCAGGACCCACTACGCTGCGTGACACTGAGACGTAACCCAAAAATATATAATAATAGTAATAATACAAGAGATAGGACCGATGACAGAGGTTCAAAATAACAGTGGATCATTTGGGGGTAGTTAGGAAAGAAATGCAGATAACATCTTGATCTAAAAGGGGCTTGACAAAAACTATAACAGTCTGACCCACTTTAACTACAAACTTATACAATTAGATATCCATGTTATATATTCATAAAAACACATAATGATTCCGAATTTTGAACTGTGAATAATCACTTTTTTTGTCTTAAATGTCACCTGTTTTTTTTTGCAGTTTTCTCAAGCAAATGTATGATGAAAGACATGGAAAAATAGTTGACTCATTGACTAAATAACTAAAGAAGTATTGTATTGAAGTTAGGTTTTGCGATTATTATTAATTGATTAGGACATCAAATTGCAAGCACTACACCAGACAACAACAGCCGTCTGGAACTCTATTAAATGGTCTAAACTATGAAGTTGAAGATGAATTGTTATTCTTTGAGTAGTAGATAATAGAAACTATTCAAGACTTGACAAGACATACAAAGGCCTCAAGGTTATGTGAACCAATTAGAGCCATAATGACAAAAGTAAACATCATTATATATTGTTGTCTAGACTTTTCTATAGCTTGAAGTGCATAGCAAAGGAGAGGAGACAAGGAGATAGTACAGATAAATAGAGAGAGAGACAGACAGCCACGATCCCTGAAGATAAGGGGACTAGTCTGTGACCATTAAAACTTCAACTCTGATTGACACATGGAAACTTGGAAGACATACTTAACAAAATATTAACTAGCATGTCCAAGATCACACCTTGCACAAACATTGCGCTGGCGTCACTCTGCTCCCTCATTGCGTCCCCTTGCATCAGAGAAATCCCAGAGAGCAGAACATAACAAGCCACATCAGCGCTGCAGGCTCCGCATCAGGCTGAGCATGTGTGTGCAGGGAAAATATTCAAGAAGTTACACACGGGGGTGGGAGTCAACAATATTTGGAAATCTGAATGCAAATAGCTGGAGAAAAGAAATCTGTTCACATTTGATGCTAAATGTATGTATTTAAAGTCAAATGCATTATATAATATCTTTCACCACATGAAAAACCTTTGTCATGTTACAGCTTTTGTCAACTTAATGGAAAAATATTATGCATTTTTTGTTTTGCCTTTGAAATAAATGCATTCCACTTGTAAGCAGATCCTCTTTTCATTTATTTTTTTCTTTAAAATCAGAAAGTTCCCAGCTCCAAACACGGCATTCAATTGTAAAGAACATAATTTGTCCCTAAGAAATTGCCAAAACTTGTTCAGGCAAAAGGCAAAAAAACTTTGAGCATGATGTCATAGTGGTACAATGACATCATACTATGGTACAGGACTGTGGCAGGAGAAGGGGCGGAGTCACAGGTTCGTGCCAGACGTTCCTTATTAGCATGGATGGATCTAAACACGACTGCAGGTCTGTTTTTTGATGAGGAACTACATTGTAACATGGTGAAAAGACCAATTTTGGATAATAAGTCTCCTTCAGGTTAATTTTTAGATAGCGCCCAGCAATATGTAGTGACCTGACTTTAATTAGCATGTTTAATTCACACAAAATAAACGACATTTCTGTACTTTCGGTTTCATTTGTGCGAAAGTGATGAGCAACACCTTTTACATTGGAGCAAAAACGATTTATCATGCACATATCCTCAAGAACTACACTACACACTATTTTACTTTAGATAAAAAACTGTATATTAATTGATCCTGGAGCTAAACAAATTGATGCAGTGAATGGACTGGAGTATCAGCATTCCATCTGTGACTCTTTGTCCCTTCTGAATCATGTCGTAAATATATTTGTAATTACAGAAGGCACGCTGAATACTGAGGATGACTAACGCGCTGTCATCGGTGCATATGCATATAAACCCTGATTCAAGCTTAGTAATACATTTATAGATTGTAAAATCATCAAACATGGCTCAATCTAGAAACTAGAAATACCTCAAAACAGATAAGCTGAAATAGACTGAGTGCAGCTTGAGTGGGACAGGAAAAGATTAGGTCACTAATAGGCTGCAAATCTATGTCTGGGAAAAGGAATAGCGATGGTAAGATAGGTGAGCGCGGCAAACGGACGAGATAGAGGTCCCCGTCTTGTAAGAAAAGATAATGGATGTAGTTGTCCTTTTTATTTCTTCACTCAACCTTTTCCGCTGCTTCCAAAATAAATATCCCAGTAAAATAGGGCAAAGACAAGAGACAAAAGGGCAGAGTAGGCAATCCCCACACAAATATCTTCCCCAAAACGGCATGCATTATGAGACTGTGAGTTATTATTATTACTCTGAAAATAAGCCTGTTTTCAATTCCACCCAACTGAACAAGGATCCGTTTTGTTTTTCAATTGAAAAAACTGAAATAAATATCTCAAGCCCTAAGAAATAGTCGCAGTGAGACATCAGAGGCGAGTGTGCGGTGTGAAGATAGGCTGAAATAACAGTGTGTGCACGCAGGTGAAGTCGCAGGAGAAGCCACACATCAAAGATATAATTGCAGCATAAGCGCGGCACAGACAGCCACTTTAGCACAGGACAAAGTTTCTAAATCAGGAAATGTGCCCGGCTTATGATTACAGAGCAGCGCGATGGCATCATACCCCACTCGCCTCAGATATTAGACTTGAAAAGAAACGTTACCTGAGAAATTAGTTTTTTTAGAATTGTATTATCGAAGTTTTAATCAGTCAGTATAGCCCAACAAATGTGTGAGAGTGAAAATATATTAGTAGGAGCGGAAGAACGTCAAAGAAGTTTTTCCCCAGATACTAATAGATCTGTACATAAACAAACTATACAGATTTAGTAGTTGTAGTAGCAGAAGTAGTAAATATTGTTGCAGTAGTAAATCACAATAATGCATTACACAATATCATGAATATAGATATGAAACTTATTTACAGGCATAAAAGAAATACAATTGGTATAAGTAACTGATTTAAAAATTATCACATCTGTATTATTGACCTGACCTGGAGAAATCTGAAAGTCAAATAACAAGAAGAGTCGTAAAAGCAGAATCATTTAAGCACACATCAAAAAGGCAGTGAGCTGTCATTCATTTTCGCAGCGTAGTCGAATGTTATTTCAGAACATTTTTGAAGCACCTTTTGCACCTCTCACTGGTGACATGACATCTCTGAACCCCTTGGAGTCTGTGCTGAGACTTAAATGTAAATCCTTTAAGGTTTCAGGTCAAAATATTGCGGGCGTCCCATGAGTGATGAGTCAGCAGCCACACATCAATCATTCATGAGGCTGGCGTTCTTTATGTCAAAGTTTAGTCCTGATCTCTGACTGCAGCCAGTCACAAACGTGCCCTTGACCTGAGATTTGGAAAAATGGAGCATCTCACTACCTCCGTCTTGTATAAATAGACAAGGAAAAATTATATTAAAAACACTATCACTCATGTAACTACAACAGCAAATCCACATTCAACACATTACTATACAATTACAATTACAACTGCAAACAAGTTACATCTAATCACTCTTAAGAGGACTCAAATTCAGGTTAGTCTTCAAGATGCTGCTATTTCTGTCCAGGAAAGATTTATTGCAGATGTGACCTAGAATATGTCACTTGTATGAGGACATTTCTGTTGAGTTACAAGACATTTTAGCTTGAACAAAGACAATGCATTTCCCATTGAGCATATTTCAAATCATTTAAATAGACAGTATTAAATATTTCAATGTGTACTTTTTTATTCAGTCAATCATAAATTACATCTGTCATATCTGTTTTCCCAGAGAATAGGTCAACATATATATGTAACTCATACATCATGCAAACATTTCTGAATAAAAGTTTAAAGATGTCCATGTAAAGTTTTGTTTCAGATAATCTACTTAGAGAGCAGAATGATGACATTATTTGTGTTGCCAGTTTTTAATTTTATATTTTATTTTACATAGTTTCATTGAAAGCAGATACAAAAAGAAAAGGGATGCCAGGGTATGGCAGATTTTTATAGTAAATGAGTGTAGATGACAAGAATAAAGTGGACTATATGTTGTACACCAGCAACTTGATCAAACATCTGAAAACTCACTACCTCGGCGAGTATAGCATCTTTGCTAGCACCACAGTTAAAAAAAATGCAAAAAGGTTTCATTGTTAAAGCATTTTCTTATTGTTGAAATGAGAAATACAGCATTTTATATTTCAGTAGTATTAGTTTTATGAATTCACAGGTACAACACAATGCAGTACTCGTATCAGCATTTGGTATGAGCAAGTACTCAAATTAAGGTACTCATACAAGAAAATATACTACATGTGTCACAGGAAGGTTACATTCTAGCAACAAAAGTTTGATTGTAATTGTAATAACTTTTTTGAAACCTCAATTCCATATTACATACGCTCCCTTTTTAACTTTTTAGCAGTGTACTACTAATTCCACAATCCTTATTCAGCTCTCAGTGTGTGTTGCGCAGCATACATTACAGATCATTTTCTTTCATTGGTTAACGGCGTGTAGTGCCTTAATATGCCTGCTCATGGTCTGGATTGGGGGCGGACTGGATGTATTTAGATGATTTCAGAGCCTCAGTCTGGCCTCTCATGTCACCATTCGTCTGCTTTGGCCCTGGGCGTCTTGGCAGTGACATTCGCAGCTTGCACTACGCATCCATCTTCAGCCTCCTCTTAGTTTAAACACAAATATATTCCCTCTCGTGTTCTCTCCTTTGCATATTCAGAAACATATGCCGAAGGGGTTTTCTGTGAGAGACTCAACATAATATACACTTTGTCAGACGAGAGATAAGGCGTAATAAAGAATTGTGGATGTCTATGAGGAAAGGAAGGGAGTTTACTTTTTTGGGAAGACCTATGACACGTTGATGTGTCTGGTCTGGTTTTGGAACGCCCCTCGTTGCCCTGAAAGAGCAAAAGGAAGTGTTGGGATTGAAGTCTGTATGTCTTATTACAGTAACCTCTTATAGTTACCACGGCGACCCAGCCTTGGATTAAACCCTTGTGTGAAATGGACTGGGGCTTTTGTGGCCACAACACATCCCTGAAGCTAAGTTGTGCTGGGCCTGGTTAGTACTTTGATGGGAGACTGCTGGAAATACAAGGGGCCTCATGTGGGACAGACTTTCAAGGCTCAAATTGCTGCTGTATCCTTGGGCAAGACACTTCCTCCACAATGTACGAGTATAACATTATGCTGTGATGAATTATTGGTGTTGTGGTCTGAGAAGCCCAACCTTGCTCCGAGTAGTCCCCCCCAGCTTCGTCCAAGAGGACTTCTTACATATTGGATTGATAGACTTAAACCATTTTGTAAACAATGTTGATTTCCTTCTGCAGTAATTAAACTCCCTTCCCAGATTCAAGAAAAAAATAATTTAAAACTAAATTAGCTAGATTAGATTTGTTTGATTTCATAGACATTTATCTTTGTTTTTTACACTCGTGAAATATATTGGTTTTTGGAATTCAATCTCCCTGCAACACATGGGGCCAGTTTACATTTCAGATCTGCTGCTATTTGAACTGGCTCCCAGTAAAAAAATCTTTTTTCCTTGCTATTCCAAAAACGTTAGTGCACCTAATGAGCAGTAGCAGAGACAGAACAGTAGAAGCAGTATGATAGTAGTGGTGTATAGAATCTTAATCATTGCAGTGAAATAATTGACTTCCTGTCTCGGCCCTACCCCAAATTGCTCAGTGATGAAAGCATGACTTTGCTGGAAAACCCAAACGACTGCTATTGTGGCCGAGCCCGAGTAAATGCCTTCCTGTGTCCCAACAGTCGTCATTTGCAAAATTAGATAGTAGTACGTTAACAAAGCATCAACGTCTCCTCGCAGCAAAAACACCCAGAGCACAGAGCGGCTGCAGTTCACTTAAAGGTTACCGCTGTCATTACACTCCCTAAAAGTCCCACGTAACCTTTAAGTCTCATACTTTTTAAAACATTCATGATTAAATACTAGAAATAGAAAGGGTGTTTTTCTCTTCCAGTGGTATACAGTTAATAACTATACATTCTTTTTCACATTAACACCATTGTACATCTTATTATAAGCATGAACAAGTTGAGTATAGACTTTCTCTGATTATGTGTTTGAAAAGAGATGGTTTAAATATTATATAGATTTGAATGAACAGTAAACTTCCTCAATGAAGAATCACCATAACTCCTCGTTCAGACGTGAATATAGGATTGTCCCATTTTTACTTAAAACAAAAAGATGCCTGATAGTGGTACTAGTGATGAAATATGGCCTTATGGATATGGAATGACAATATTTATTGGCCAATATTAAAAAAAATGTCCACAACTTTTTAATGACAGCTCAGTCAGTTTAGTCTCATTTCTCTATTTTTGAAAGTTTTTGAAAAATGTCAAATTCTCACTGATACACTCACTCCTCTGTCTTCTTTCTGGATCAGAATAAAAAATGAAAAAGCTGGAAAACACGTACCATTTTATTAAGGCTACATTATTTATACTATATTGTGCATCTATATTTTGTGAAGAACTATGACATAACAACCAGACAAGCTAAAAGGGCAAACCATGCCACCCCAAAGCAAATGTTCAATATTAACGGTGCTTGAAATAATCAGACAGCGTGATGTGGAAGCAGCTCAGGACGGGCAGCCGTTCCCAGGAGTCCTGTCCCACTGACCTCCCTCCACAGCTTTAGTCTGTTTACATGCGTCTGCCTTCTGTATACATTGTACAACTGTGTGTGTCCTGATCCTCCTCCTCTCGGCCCTGTCCCGGCTGAATCCGTGGTTTCCGAGGTTTGTGTATCCCATTAGGATGATGAAGAGGCCTTTCATCAGCGCTCTCCCTTTGGCCAAAATCTGACAGGAACTCACCTCCACGAACCGCTCAAAAGACAAGACAGCCCCCACCCAGCCGCTACCGGGGGCAAAGCACGCCAAATCCTCTGACATCGCACTGTTGGCTTTTCGCTATTTTGTGCATGTACGAGGAAAATATAGGATCTACTTCTACCGCAATGTTTTCTTCTCCTTCTGACAAGCCTTCCAGGACAGGAGCTGTAAATTCCTTCACACAACTCAAACTTGTGTTTTTAAAGGTTTAATATATTTTATCTTCCTTGGTGCAAAACTGTGTTGGGTATTATAATATTATAAAATATAATATATAATTTAAACTGTTGGAAGGCAGGCCCATATTCTAGGCTTAAATTTACCCTCTAAAGGTAATTCAGCAATAGTATGAGAAATCATATGAAATTAAATATGGCACAAATAAACCACAAAAAATACAACAAATACACTGCAAAAAGTGATCAAATATGAGGTATTATTTACAAGAACTTATTTTATTTAGATAGCTGCTGGATTTTTTTTTCTCATTCCAAGGCAGTCATTTCTTGCTTAAATTAAGATAAATTTTCCCAAATTTGAGTAATTTTAGACACATTTAAAAAAAAAATCAGTTTAGCATAATATATGCAACATAGTAGGATAGCATGGTTGCATTTAGTCTAGATTTTACAATTGGAACGTCTTTTTTAAGATAAGAACATTTCCTTTGAAATGAGAACACATACTTTTTGAAATAAGACATATTTTGCTTGTTCCATAGCAAACATGTTTTACGAAAGTCAACATGTACAAACTTGAATCTACCTAAAATGTTATCATTTCTATTCAGTGATCATTTGCTCAAAGTGGTGGACTCAAACTCGAAGACATGATTCAAAAGTCTGTGGAGCCAGTAGAACTAACAAAAGAAGTTGATGACGACATCAGGTAGTAATTATGCAGGTCTGTGTCACTCACCGATGACACTGGAGCCTGTGGCCAGACTTTGCGACGGCCATGTAAAATCACTGCAGACTTTACGGTGGACGCAGTCTGCAGTAAAACCTCTGCA
>JAPMNZ010963231.1:0-20635 GCA_029875035.1 Pomatoschistus microps | reverse complement strand
GTGTTATGTATTTTTTTGTCCACATGATGGCGTACTGGAGCATGAATCCCCTCGAGCCTTCGAACCATGGGCCTCAATGCATTATGGGGCGTTATATTGCATCACTAGTTTGCACCACATGACTGAGCACACCATGTTAATTGATAGGATGCTAGGCTTTCAATATACCATTAAAGTAAAAGAAAAGTGACTCATGTTTTCTCTTGAAGTTAACAGAATTTGACACAGCAACAGTGGAAATAAATGCTGTCTTTTGACTCATTAGACATATTTCTCACAGGTCTTGTCATCATAAAAGGTCACAGAGAGATATAGAGTTGACATTGGTGCAAGTTTCAAATATTCAAATTCAAACATGTTTCTGAAATCAGGCCATTCACTGTATTTTAACTTACACCATCGGTGGTATCAATGATGATTCATAAAAATTTACTCATTTTACCTATCACTTTTCAAATTGTGAAGCTGCTTCCTAAATAAGTAAGTAAGTAAGTATTCTTTATTTATGCAGCGCCTTTCACAGACCAGAGTCACAAATCACTCCACACATAGGAGCGGGGTTGCTGTACAAACTTATTGTCCATGTTTTTAGTGGTAGGGGAAGCCGGAGCACTTGGAGGAAAGTCCACACAGAAAGGCCCTGGAAGTGAAATTGAACCCAGGGCCTTCTTGTTGAGAAGCACAAGCGCTAAACACTGCACCACGTGCTGCCGTTCCTGATGCAATGTATTCAAATCCCCATTGATCTGACTATTCTCCTCTAGAAAATTTTACTGGTGGTGATTTTGCCAAGGTAGTATATTTTCCCACTCTAAAACGTTTTCTTAATTTACCGCTCTTTATATGTATTTTAGACATCATTACTTTTTATACATAGTACATCTAATGAGGAGTTTAAGGAGTTTGAACCCAGAGTATGAACAGATAAAATCATGACTTTTAAATGAACAATGCTTTTCGCGCTCATGGAGATTGCTTGTGAAAATGATGTGTCGTAATGTCACTGGGAAATCAATGGGGACTATAAAGGTAATCATAACCATGGAGTGAGCTCGGACTGGGGCCAAATTGCCATTCTGTTTGCAGTTTCCCGTCTCAGCAGATAATTGCACTGGACAACTCAAATCATGCCCAAACGCTTTACATACAACTCCACACGCCACCAAGCTAATTGTGTCTGCGAAAGTTATTGTGCCACAAAACCAAATATTGATTGAATGCTAAACATGCAATCTCCAAGTGTAAGCATGTGAGCAAATTTAATTTCAATAACACGGTATTGTGACTAGGCTAACCTTCGGTGTCACTATGGGGTTTTTTAATCAACATACAAAGCTGCTGAATAGTTAGCATATGAATGTGTCAGAATACCTCAATTCTAAGTGTTTATGGAGAGAGAAAGAGCTTAATTGAAAATGGCATACAATTGGCCAGCATTAACCTAGCGTGAAATTTGTCTTCGGCTATCCTGGCCCACGTCAAGGCCTAACTTGGCTTAGAAATTCAAAGCAATTGGAAAATGCTGGATTGATTTTGATCACCAGAGCAAGAATAAGAGGCTTTCCCATATGTTAGATTTTTTAATATTTTCTGGAGAATAAATACACACACTCCTGATCTAAAGTTCACAATGAACTTGTCAAAAGGGAATCATCATCATCATGAAAAATAACTTAAAATTTAGAAACAACGATAAAACCCAACCCTAATAATAAAACGTCATAGACTAAATGTTGCTCCATTACATGCAAGACGTTTCAGGTCGGCTTCCAGGTCTTTGTTGTTATTTTTGTTTTTGTAAAAAATATAGTTTTTTTGTAAAAACTGGACTTTCGTTATGGAAATAGATAAATTACATGCGATCAAGTAGCCGTCAGTACTTCCACCTTTAATCAGAATATAATCTTTAGTGGAGTCTTTCAATCAGTGTGTTTTTGCAAAGAGCATTCTCAAAAAGTGCTTGAGACACTTGTCGGCTCCTGAACTACATCATATATTCACACATGGGCACCGGTAATTGTGAACTCCGCAGAGCATATAGGCGTGCAGAGGAGGCAGGGCCTGGTGAAATCCCAGCTGCCACTGTCGCCGCAGCCCGCCACCCCCCATGCGGAAGACTGCTTGTGTTTGCACACACAGAGATGAAGGGGTGCCTCGCTGTCACGCCAACCTAACCCCTTCTGATTGCATTCCTCAACATTTCAGAAGGCGTTGTTTTGAACAGGTGTGTTTTTCATAGCAGATAAGAGCTATACATGCGTTATACTCTGCTTTAATACTGTCTGGCCCGCTTCCACAACAGGTAGATCATGCAACATGCGCTGTTGACGCTGTGAGCACGCTTTCCAAGTCTTTGAAATGGTAACTTCACATGTTTCACCAGACTTCCTCCAAGTTTACTTCAATTTCATAATCGAGTATACACCAGAGACTATACCTCTCTTTGGGGGGAAAAACAGGCGTCAAATCCAGAGCCATATTAGATGTATAAATAAATCAGTTTTGGAGTTGGGCCACTGTGTAATGTACTCATAGGGGAACCATCATCACTAGCTTGACTGACGTGCGAAGGTAAACAAAGCTACAAATAATAGCAGAGCATGCTATTTTCTCTCGTCATTCCCTCTTTCCCATCTCACTACCAGGGGGCAACTCACTCGGCTCAATCACGCCGCAGTCTGATAGCTGTAAATTGTATTCACGCGCCAAAAATGCATAATCAAGAGCGGTACTTTCTTCTTTGTAATCTTCTGCCGCTTTCATTCATTTATATGCAGGTTTCTTGGGTTAGTGTTACACCGCTTCAAGCATTTCATTCCCCTTGGCTCCCTTTGCTGTCGTTTGGCCAATCATTATGTATGTATGGATTGAAATATTCCTCATTTGTTTTATATCTCTTTTCTTAAGCTTCGCGGTTGAGGCTTGTGTCATGAATACAATGCCGGTTCCTTCAGCGTCTGGGCCGATCACAAAATGTTTGATTCATGAGTTACAGTAGACTTCTCGACAAATGGCCCCCGTGGCAATATTAACATTCAGTCAGTGCAGGCCTCATGTGGACTGCTGCTGGGGGCATAAGCAGGCCACTTGTGCTTCTTTTAAGCAGCAACAAACATTGAGAGATGTGTTGTAATTGAGTTTTTGCTCATTGTTGAAAGGCAATTAATAGAATATATTATAGGTTCGTCAGTAAGTAAGTAAGCACAGCCACAAAGTGCTTTAAAATTGTGGGCATTTTTTCCTCCCACTCCACAGTCATGGGCCGTTTTTGTAGTGGAGAAACCAGAGCAAATGGAGAACCCAGAGGAGTCAATCAGTCCAAGATGGAAGTGAAAATGTGTTCATAACTTAGGGGATCTGAATAATTACATAGTCAGATCAAAACATCGACATTGACAGATGGGTTGTATTTCTCATTGTGTGATCACTTTGAGCACAGCTTTACTTGCACAATAGTATGTGGCTCTCATTGAAGACCATGAATAAAATTATATTCAAACCTACACACTTCAGCAGTCAGAAAATGCTCTGTTTACACTTGATGGTGGTGTTTTTATAGACATGTACAGTGCATTCACTTACAGGTCCAGGTTAACCAGCTGTTTTCCCCTCATGGAACTCTGCTCAGTCGTTTTCATACAGCAGCAACCCATCGAGTCACACTGAACACACTGCTAATGTAATCACAGGGGGCTGCTCCACTTGCTAATGTTACGTGTGTCATTTGAGAGCCCGCTGCCTCTGTAAGAGCTTCTGACTGCTTTATAAAGCCACATGTTTATTGTATCATGCATTAAGGGCCATTAGCCTCAGCGCTAGCAAAATACTGCTCGCTACTCAGGGTCGTTGCTCAATGTGAAACTAAACGGCGCGACATGACCAAAATTGACTCCTCTCAGAATAGACACAAGCTAATGGGACGTCCCGGTAATTGACATCAATACCTGAGGACAGACTCAGGCACCGTCAGCACTGAGCTATTTGTAGGCACGTTTCCGTAGAGTTGTGTTTATGTGAGGTATAAGCGATCAATACATACATATAGGAGACGCTATGGATGGCTGTGAGCACATTTGCACTTGTTCAGATTATAATTTTGCGACCCAGTGCCAAAGGTTCCATACTACCACAAAATGAGTACTTTGAAGTTTAACGTTTCACCTGGATGGCTATACTGGAAGTTGAATTGCACTGTCTTATTTACAATGTTTACTATGGTGACTATACTATAAATTCCTCCCAGGTGCAAGCACAACATTTCAGTCTAATTCAAGCGCCACTATGTATGAGCAAAATACCAGTGAAAGAAAGATAACATACCGACCACGGCACAAACAGAAACTATTGGGCTTTTTCATTTAAATTATGAATGAATTCTGAACCAGCCCACTTGTGCAGAGTTGGCAGAATGAGCAAAGCCAAGTTTCAAATGTTCATATGTCATCCCCAGCTGTTGTCAATGGAATGGTATCTGTGCACTGGCACAGATAAGATCTTTCACTGATCCACATATTGTTTTTTTGTGGTGGCTGCTTTCTATCAGCAATGGAACAACTGTTAATCAGAAGCAGAGGATCACTGGTAGAGGTGGGTAATATATTGACAAAAATCTCAAAAGTGAGTCTTCATGTGACATAACAACATTCCATGCAGCCTATACATTGAAATTCTGGTGGAAGGCAGCTGAAAAATGATTTTTTATGTAACAATGTTACCTTTTAACAGTTAGACTTCTAGACTTAGTTTACACCTATATTATTGTAATTATTGGGCCAAACCATAGGAAACCAAAAACGTATCACATCTTCTTATGAAAATTAAATATCAAGAAAGGAATTAAAAATTGTCATAACATTTCTACTATATACAAGTGCAAACTAAGTAAATACAATAGACATTTAACAGTGCAGTTTAAAGTGACAGTAGTAATAGGTGACAATCGTAAAGGGCAGTGGTCTAGCGATGAGTTACATACTATGGTCTATTGTTTTCTTATGAAGGTGTCTAGAATTGGTGACAATATTGACATATGTTGGCCAGTTGAAAAGGTTGATACTTATGGTAAGATATAAGATATATATTTATGTTGGCTTACAGTGGGCACATTTATTATTCTTGTGAAGAGGAATAAGAGCACTCAAACAAGATAATCTAACCTTCAGATATAGGAATGATATGGCGGGTTTGTGAATGTAATCACAAGTGTTTGGACATTTCTTTCAAAAATGGCTGCTTTCCCATTAAGTTGTCTTGGCAGAACATGAACGCAACCCATTATAGTTTTTGAGAACATTTATTGAGATTATAAAGCGGCAATTGTTCACAACTGGTAAAACGTACAAGTAGGTATTGTGACATAAATATTGGATTGAACTCATCTGGTACAAGTTAGTTTTTATGAAAGTGAGTCATCCCAGGTGGGCGTCCAAACCTCCGGAGAGAGGGCCCACACTGCTGATACGCTCCAATATTAATGCTTATGAAGCCCATCAAGTCTAATTACAAGCAGCTTTTCCCCGACGCAACCATCCCGAGTACTACTGAATATTAATGTCAGGCAACTCTCCACCGCCACGTCACTTCATCAGAGCAATAACATCATTAACAGTGGTATGTGGCTGCATCGCGAGTGATCCTGGAGCTAAGGTTAGCATAATCAACATGTCACGGGCAACCACTCATGTTTTCTATTAGATCAAGGGACTTCTTAATGTTATGTGAGCTCCAGCCCATTTTGTTGTATGCATTGTCCAAATTGAATCAGTATATGTAGCATGCCTTTAATTTCTTGCACACGGAGGAGGCTTCGTGCCATTATCATGCAGGGAAACATTTGTTGTCGCTTGATTACGCTAATGGGAGAGGGCGCGCACACAAATATGAAATGTTGAATGTTATTGAAATTACGCTTAATTGCTGATGGCATCTCAGGTTAATTTGTATTCCCTCAGCATGAAATGTGTCTGCATACTGTTTCCGAGACCCATTTCCAGCATATGCAGGTTTCAGATCCACGGGAGAGACCTAAATAACATTTAAACAAATTGAGATATGATGTGATGCGATGTATTCCATTCATTTTACAAAAGGGAAATTCCCAGAGTGCAAAGGGCCATAATTGAAGAAAATAGCGATATCAAGAGCAAATCAAATGCGCCAACAATTAACCAATTAGCCATGGGGCATAACTCTTCACAGCTTTGGACCTTGCTGCTGCTGTTTTCCTTTGTTTGTTTTCTGATCGTGTGATATGTGGATGATGCACCAGTGTAGCTCAAAAATCTTTTTGCTGACTCTATCTGCATTAAGTGGTGCCTTTGATGTGGCCACGTTCACTGAAGTTGTGCAAAGGGGCAGAGCACAGATCTATTTGCGGGGATAGGTTTCATCGATAGAAAGTACAACAGACATGGAATTTATGACAGGATACTAGTACATAGCACTTTTTAAAAAGATTCTACGTGCTTGTGTGTACAACCTGCGTTTCAATGGATCGACATTCAGTGCAGGCTTTCAGCTAAATAGGAATACACAATAATGACACAAATGCAAGCCATGTTTTACAAATTCACAGTTTTAATCAACCAGCGACACAGTATTTCTTGTCCGCTTTCGGAACAGTCAAAACATCATGAAAGAATTATAATATTGAATAAGAAGAAGTCATTGCGAAGCCTCCCTGACACCAACTACCATTACCTCGTGAGTCTGGGAGAATCTTTTTTGTCAGGGCCTCGGTCCGCTGTGATGCTGCTCACTGGGGCAGAGTAAAGGCTGCAGTTTGAAAGGAAGCACATTCGGCTGCTCCACAAGGGGATAGTGATTAAAAAGCACTTAAGAGCCAACACTCACAATCCAGATGAGGTTAGCCTGCTCCAAAGACCTCTTTAACCAGTGAATAAAACACACTACAATTCAAGAGGCTATTCGTTTGACTGTTATCCCTTTGTGCTTTGGCCTTTTCACTATTGAGTTATAGATGCACTACACTTTGTCTTCTTATCTGGTTCACTGTATTATTTTACTTCATGATTTGATTTAACATTTTCTTGAAGGTTCCACCGTGACATTATACTCAAAATGTTGCTTACCTACCATCACAGATGTATGTACCTTTGGAGCCATTTTTCATAAGTCCTGGTGATTGGAAAACGACCTTTCTAACTGTAGTTACTTTGACATTGTATGTTTTAGAAAGTAAAATTATTTATTATGTTGAAAATGTATGGATAAATGCTAAAATATGATCCCAGCCTTTAATTTCCAACCTCTACCACCAGATGGAGGTTATGAACCATGCGTGCGCTTCCACAAATGTTATGTGTGACTTAACATGCAAGTTTAAAAAATAAAAAATAAATCGTAAAAGCCAGAACATAGGACATCTGTTGTTTTTTGCTTTGTCCAACTATGGACTTTTGGTAATAATTTCACAAAATATTTTATTTTGAGACCCCAAGAGTATAAGCACCTCCAAGGCGCTTTGTGTTGCCTTATGTAGGAAAGGCGCTCTACAAATAAACGTTGATTGATTGATTAAAATCCTAGGCCATGGTGCTCGACCGGAAAAAGGTTCCTTGCCTTCTCCAGGTGGGTGGAGAGGTCCTTCCTCAAGTGGAGGAGTTCAAATATCTCGGGATCTTTTTCACGAGTGAAGGAAAAATCGGTGCAGCGTTCCTGTTCGGGAAAGACCCAGGAAATGCTGTATGGACTATGACTAATTGGGGTCACCCCGGATGAGCTGGAGGAAGTGTGTTTATAGGGAAGTCTGGGCATCTCTGCTTAGACTGCTGCCCCCGCGACCCGGCAACGGATGAAGTGGAAGAAAAAGAATGGATGGATGGACTTGGTCACCGTCACCTGGCTGTCTTTAAATACCCGGCATAGGAAACCTCACTGCCGGTAACTACTTTTTCTTCTGTACCATCCACTAAGGGTCAGCCCACCTTTCAATGCGGTAGTTGATGGCAAACATAAGCCAAACTGGAAAAGCATCTCCTATGTACACTCCAACCACATGTTTCTTTATAAAAAAGTGTCTTTTCTAGTTACTCTCCAGTTCTCGTGTGGTCCCAGCTGAGTGCCTTCATCATTTCTGAAAGACTGTTTACTTAGGCTGTGTGTGCCGAGTCCTTGGTTCTGCTCAGTTCAAAAGGATTCATTCGCGGTTTGCAATGGTTGAGCCACGGAGGACACGCCGCCGGAGTGTGGCTACTGACCCATCGTCTCTTGGCCCAGTCTGAAGTCCAGGCCGCACTTGGCTGGAGCAGCAGGGAGTACGACCAGGAGTGAGCAGGGGAGGTCAAGTTCAACAGTGAATTCATACATCTTTGTGGAAGTCTCCCAGCGTGCAGCTTTGGACAAAATAGGGGAAAAAAGACAATTTTGAAGAAAAAGTAAATTGTAGAAACAACTTTTTGTCAGGGAAAAGATGAGATATGAGAATGAATCTGAAACTGGCTGAAATTGGAGCAACGTTGTTCACATGTTTTAATGAATTGTTCATTAAATGATTTTTTTTTTTTTGCTGCATTCTATTACTGTGCTTTTATGTCCTAAAAGCCTCCTATGGGCAAGTTTTGACAATTAGGATAGTCTTACCATTACACTAAAGGCAGTGTATCTGGTCTGTCCAATGTAACAAAAAAAATCGATTAAAAACATAAGTAAGTAAGTTAGTAAGTAATGTTTACTTATAAGTGGATAAGTGATTGCAGAATTAAAATCTCTAGTTTACTCACAGGTTTCAGAATGATGACACGTTTGAACCTTTGTTACAGTGCTTAAACATTCAAATACAGATAACAGTAATGTAAGGGGGGCATAACATACTGCATTTACATCTAAATCCAACATGGCATGGTCAAATTTCAGGCACACAGTTGTAAAGAATGGTACGACTGTAGAAATTCACCAAATTGTTGTGCAGTCAGACTGTACAACAAGTCACTTTAAGTCACTGCACTATGACTGAAAAAACCTGCACTACTATTGACACTTCTATTGTCACTTACTGCCACTTCTTATTGCCACTTTTTGTGCATAATATTCTATATTTTTTTCCTGAATTAACATGTTTGCACATTTCCGACTCTGGCACAATTTTGAGTGTTCTATCCATGCCAAATGTGACATGTAAATTTCTCCTGTTGTGAGATTAATAAAGCTAATCTAATCTAATCTAAACTATAATAGTGGCAATGTTTTTGGTTTAAAATGCAGATGAAGTTCATTACAATTATGCATGTATAGTCTCACATTTGTGGTAACATTATTATACATTGATACGTCCCGAGTTTGATGACAATATCTCAGTTTAGGAGATGGCATTTGCTGCTGTAATCACTGTTGAAATTCTGAATAAATACAAGAGAAGCAGGTACATCTTGCAGGTAATCTTCACATTAGCCTCTTGTACCAGAGACAGCCACTATACCTCAATATTCCCCAGTGGATTTGATGGATTCTTTCGCTCCGAAAAGGCAATGACTTCTTGACTTTAACGCAGCGTGCAGCAAGTCGTGGCCCAGCAGCGTTTACACAAGGATGAGTCTGGAAGATAGACTAGTGAAGAATGAATATATTCAGCCAGTGTAGAAATAAACTGCATGCTCCTCGCTACATTTTGGACTTTGATTCAAAAGTATTTTAATTCCCCTGAAATGCAGCACATTTATTGAATCAACATGTATATTGTTATCAGGAAAAAATGTATTGAAATTGTCCCGAAACGGTGCTGACCTCAACATTTCAGCTCGGAAAAACATTGTTCCAACAAACCCACTTCAAAAGAATGCAAAAATCTGTATAATGCAAGAGACAAAATTAGACTTCAACACATTCCGCTCACCGCGCTAATCTTTTTTTCCTTGTCAGTCACAACTTTCTATAAAAACAACATTTTTTTGTTAGACAAAGGAATCGTGAATAATTTAGACCATCGTTGGTAATATCATGGTGGAATTTGTGTAATTCCACCAAAGATGGCGCAGAAAGCTGTGTCGAAGCATGTGTTGAATAATGGATGTCAGGGCTGCGGATACACAGGGGCTTGAGACTTGAGATTACACTGGACCATATGACCTTTTCTTTCATGAAAAATTAACTGTCTGATATTGAGCAGATGAAGCTTTATTTAGCACTAAGCTCCTAAGGAAAACGTGCTCCTGCTTCCAAAAACATTCAACATTGGCCACGTGAAATTGTTATGCATTGCAGCGTGATATTCTCGACCGCCACCTCATTTCTTAGTCCTTTTTTCCTGAATACTGGTGCATTAGAAAGCTTTCCATGTGGCGCTTCTCTCCATTGAAAATACAGCCACAGATGTATAATAGAAAAAAGGGAGGTTGGCAAGTAAACAGTCTGCCTGCACTAGCCTGTAGGTGCCAATCTGCCTTGGATTTTGATGTTGGGGAAAACACTCACCAATCCATCATACTTTATCTCGACTGAGAATCCACAGAGCAACACTTTCTGAAATAGTTCAAAACAGTGCCAATGCTTTGCCTGGAAAATCATTGATCTTTGTTTCTCCATTTGTATTGCAATGCCAAATAAAGTGGCGGGCTCCTACGATTTTCAACACTGAACCATTCCAATTTTACCTTTTAGTGTTGTCTTTTTAAGCTTTGTAGACATGTTGCTTCACTGAAAGGTTCTCTATTGCAACATTTTGATTTTTAATAATATGCATTTGTATTTTGCTTTACAGAAGCAAGTCTCTCATAGAACTATAGTCAGTATTCATTCACTCCACGATGGCACAGACTGGCGAGGCCATCGGCCCGTCCCCTCACAATTTTAAGAGCCTTAACAATATTATAGTATGGTATAGTTTGAAATGTAACAATATTGCTCGCAGTAGCATAAGTTATAGTTGTGGTTGTGTTACGGTATGAAACTGGCAAGTATCAGTAAAAAGACAACATGAAAAAGAAGCTCACGGAGAACAAAGCATTGAAAACTACATCGCCCATGATCCTTTGGGCTGCATTCCTGTGTGTTGCCCCGACAACAACATGGCGGAGAGCCATGAATGAAAAACACTTTCAATCCAACACTTTTAAGCATTTAAGTTGAATTTTGCTTTCGGCAACGGCCTGTCACTACAGTGTGATAAGGGAAACACGAGTCATCAAGTTTACAGACTTTTACAGACAATTCAGTCAAAAAGCTTGGAGAGATTGCAATGGAAAGAAAGCACCAGGTATCGCTGGATTCATTGCGTGTTATTTGATATTTCCATACTGTTCACTTCTTAATTTAAACATTGCACATGTTATATTATATTTGTGTGACATAATACTAACAGTGTATTGATACACCTGACTTGAACATGAGTTTGTGTGATCAACATTTTATGTTGTCATCATCAGTGTGACAATAAATGGCCTTGTGACTTGCAAAAGTAAATAAATGTCTTCTTGCTGTTATGATCATCATGAACACATTATAATAGATATACATATACCTTACAATATTGGGAGCCTCTCCACAATATCAGAATAACTCATAACCCTCATACTGTGAGATCAATTCCAATGGTATTGTGAGATACTTACAAAAGCAGAATTCAGGTCATTAAAATACTGCATCTGGAGGCACATGGAGGTATAGAAGAACCAAATAACTCAATCTTGAGGCAGGGTGGATAAAATCATTGGATGTCATAAAGTTCACTCTGGTGCCACATTTCTTTTGCCAAATGAGTCACAGATGAAAAATAACATATTATACAGCTGCAACGTCAAGCTGTCACTTAGGTAATGAAGTTGGTCCAAACCATTTGTCTTATTTTGTCACGCTTTTACCTCATTAGTCATAGCGCGCTAACCATTAGCTCCTCAGGAACCCCCTTCACCCAAGGACACTTAGGCGCTCCCTCCAAGTGCATCTGAAGCCTAGCGACTCACAGAAGACTGGCTGAGATGAAAGAGTGGCAGACCATAACGAACCATATTTAAGTGCAGTTTGAAGTTGTGTTTTTGCGTTTGAGCTGTTATCTAAAATGCTACCCAAATTCATTCAGCTTAAAGCAACTTTAGAAATAAGAAAATGGTGCTTGGTCTTATTAGCTCCTCACTTAAAGTAGGATTCATTCAGTTAAAATGTTTACAAACACTACAATGCAGAAACGGTTTTAGGAGTGAGAAGAGCCCATTGTGACNAAAAAAAAAAAAAGTAATGGAAAGAGGAGAAAGGAACATACAGAGACAGGATTTGTGGAGCTCTATCTGCCTGGTACAGTTGTTTGTCCTCGGACAGGGTTATTACTCAGCCATGTGTGGTAAACACTAACTGCTTTATGAAAGCCAGAGGCAGTGCACAAAGTGCAGTAAAAGTAAAGTGCTTTTGTTGTCTTATAGCATGTTTTACAGCGTATCCATATTGAGATATTGATGGTGCATGGCATCAATTTAAAGCCCTTTCTGATATATAGGACTCCTGGGAGAGTCAGGTTTAGTGAAGTTTTATGCTTTTTAAGAAATGCTTCAAATGTGGGCTGTTTACAGTTAAGTGAACAGAGCATGTCGCATCAATGTCATCATGTCCCCTGTCCCACTGGAGCCTTTACTAATGAAAAGGTTTGAGGAGAATACGGCCCCTTATGGCTTATATTTAGAAACATGATAAAGTGGAAGGCAGGTACACAAGATCATGTCGACTCCCAATGCCAAACGTGTCCCTGGACTCTTCCAGGTGTGTGTTTAACTGCTGCTGTGATTAAATAAAGCTAATGTTTCTGAAGAGCGTCCGGAGAGCTGGACGAGGGCCACGCGCTGTTAGCCGCTCTGACAGATGCCAGGGGGCGAGGACGAGGGAGGGGACTAATTACCGGACAGCTGCCCACAGACCCTCACCTGCCCTGGGGACCACCATCTATCTCCCCCCTGTCTGCGCCTCCTCAGACCTGATGCTTCCACTGTACTCCCACTCACTCTGTCTTCAAGGGTTACTCTGTTTTGGGGCTTGTGAACATCTTCTCGTCCTCACAGAGCTTACTTGCGCTCATGATCATGCAGATAATTCAAAATATTGTTCCTTACATTTGGGGCGAACTATGTGTAGTTATTTGTTTTTGTAAATGAAGTTCCAGCTTTATACCTCTGTTCCTAAGGTTCTGTTTGTTGACGCTACCAAAATGACAGTCAAGAGGACAGAGGAGCTAATAGCATTTGCAGTTTTATAGTTTGTGGAGAATTGTTGCACACTGATTTCTAATCGATTTGATCTAGTTTACCCGAAGACATCGTGCTAACTCCCCTATTAAAATATTACACCTGAATAGAAATAACTGGAATGTGGTCAATTGCTACAAAGATCCATGGCTCTTTCTGATTAATTCGCACAACTAAATCAGATCGTTTTCAGGTGAGGGTGAGGTATAACCAGTTGTGGCCATACTTGCATGCAAAACCCAGAACCCATCAGACCTCTGAAGCAGTACAGGGCAGGGCCTGGCTAGCACTGTGATGGGAGACCTCTGGGAACACCAGGTGCCACAGCGGGGCGGCTGCGGCTGTAAAGTGACAAACAGTCGTTGTGTCCATAGGGAAGACACTTCACCCACATTGCCTAGAATTAGTCTATTGTGTGAGTGTGTCAATGGTTGGTGGTGGTCGGAGGGGCCAATGGCACAGACTGGTTGGCTCGGTTCTGTCAATGTTCCCCAGGCAGCTGTGGCTACAGTTTTTCACTCTACATGTATAGAGTGAAAAAAATAATGACAATGACATGTTAAGCACCTTTGAGTGTCCTAAAAAACACTATAAAAAACCAATACATTATTATTATGACCGTTTGGTTTTCAGTAAAATCATTGTCATAGCTTCACTCGTGATAACTCCAAGACCAGCTTCTCTCTATTTCTTTGCAGACTGATCTTTCTTGTGAAACATGAAGCCCAGAGCTCTATACATCAAGTGAATCAGACTGTCATGACTAACAGTTACACCATCCACATGCGGTTTTGCATTGTCCCTAATATTTTATATGAGCCAGATCCCTCAGGAGCTAGTAATGTTTCTTAGTTTGGGGGCATTGCCGGCTTATAATATCTCAATTGATGCTTTTGAGTTGACTGTCCTTCACCCCCCTTGCAATGGCTGAAAAAGGTATTTATAAGAAAATTGAGGTCACAACTGAGAGTAGGGCTGGCTGTAGGCCCAAAAATATAGTGTTGGAGAGGTTGAAGCAGCCTGATTTTGTTGGAATTGAGGGGCCAGTGCACAGACTGCTCATCACGCTGTTGGCATAAGCTTGAGGAGAGGAGCGAAAGGTTGAAATTATGCACCCAGAAAGCATTTGGCTCCGGAGATGAAAAAGTGCAATGCAATAATTAAGAGGCACAATAAAAATGATTAGAACTGCTTTTGACATTCTTGCTGCGAATAACTTGCGTTTAATTGCAATCACACATTTTAAATGCCAGTTTTATGTTCCATGGCTATAAGCTGTTTAAAGTTCAATAGCTATACTCTTTAAATCTCTTTCCAATTTGTGCCGGAAGGCAACAAGCCTAAATAGAAGAAGACAAAAGAATGCAAAATGAGGATCCTAAAATAGAGGAAATAAAAGTCATAAATGTAGCCTGCCATGAGGAACTGGACAGTGGGGCTTTCTGGCTTGGGGAGGACTCATGTGGCTCTGCTCTAGGCTAGTTAGCTATTCAGCCACAGCATCTGTTGCAGGCTAATGGATGTTATAACCTCATAAACGTCATGAAATTGGACATTATCCCTTAATTAAAAGAACAGAGATGCATTACAATGATTAGGGTGGCACTCCAGCGAACCTGCCCCATGCTCCAATAATGTATCTTGACGATGTTTAGCCACTAAGCAAGGTGTCGGCTCAAGAAGGGGGCATATAATATTTTTAATGAGCCAGTTGGTGTTCGAAGTCGGAAACTTTTGGAGATCGGGCACAATGAATCCATCTTAATTTAATCTTGAAACTTCCCTCAAGGGCTCGTTTGAATTTTTAACCACACAGCTACAAGGCCAGTCCTCTATACTTGTAGTTCCCTGTGTATTATTTGGATTTTGCTTTCCGCAAATGATGATTGGAGTGTCTTTGCGGTGATTATGTGCGCTGCGTTGGCTCAGCAGAAACAGCTGTGCCGTAAAGCCGATATAAAACCAAAGCTTGACGCTTGTGTTCCTCAGCACCTGGTCCATCAGAGCCCAATAAATACCAGCAACCAATCAATCTGCTCCTCTTCTCACTAAGGAGCTTAATGAAACAGTGGAGTCTAGAAGAAACTGCATGAATACAAAAATCAGGGCCATATTAACCTATAAGCTGGCCCTCATTCAGAAGACCTGGTTCAGAGTTAAGATTCTTGCTGCGGCTCTTGTTGTAAAGGTCGCTGGAGGCCTGCTCTGACACATCTGTCATTGCGTGTCGTGTGGCCTCTGAGAGAAAATGTCACTCTGCTATGTGTTGTGCAGGTGCTAACCTCTTTGGTCCATCCTTTTGTCATAGTATAGGCCAGCGGCCATGTACAATGACTTCCAATGTGCACTCCCCTACTTTATAAACAGCATCTTTTTGTGCTACAAACCTTATATTTTGACACCTATAACATAAATGTTTTTCATTTGGCCTCTGAACATAACTTACCAATTGCCTGTTTTGGTCAATTGGATTTTCTATTCAGGCGTTTGAAGACTCATATGCGGGACTCAAGGAAAGACAGAGCGAACATTTATATGTGACAATAATCGTGTTCACATGAGAACAGATATCTTGAATTGTTTTGTTTTTCTTTTCCACCCTTTTCACATTATCTGTAGTAGCCCAGCAGGCTTTGTGATGCTTCTTGCACCAGTTCCTCAGCACACAATGTTTAGAACTGTAAATACTAATAATAATAGTAATAGTAATAATAATTTTAATAATAGTAATAATTAGTACTTGTAAATACAATTGCTATCATGCATCAAGTATAATCACACTGAAAACTTTAAATTATGAAACAGCAGAGCGAGGAACTGTCATCGTTATGTTGAAAATGGGTGAGAAGCCTGTATACGTCCGAAAATGTGATATTAGCAAGACATTTCTCACTTCATCAGTTCGGGTTACGTGGTTACATGTTGGGTTTATCAGACAAACACGTGACCACCTGTTTTGCCAGAATGTTTTTGGGAAAGGAGACTGCGACCCGTCATTCAGAGTGCCTGGACTTGACGACTTATCGGATCGTAATTTCTGTAATTTCTTAAAACCACTTGTTTCACATGGTGCTGTTCCCATGTCACACCTGCACTGAACTGAAAGCAACATCAATGGATAAAAATACATACATAATTGAGTAACTGAATAAGCAAACATTCTAATCGCTATATTGTTGAAATAATCCGTGGCGTCATCCCTCGTGCACAGACAAACAGACTGTAAGAGACATTTTACCAAACTACAGTAGATGCATGAGCACATGACAATTAAATATTGTATTTGTTGGCCACCCCAACCATCTATAACAGCCATTCCCAAAGTCAGCAACCTTCTGATGGGTCTGCTCGGCACCCCGAAATGATAACCAAGAAAACGTTAAAAATAGGCTCTTCTCGTTATTATATTTAAGGGAACTAGCCTCTGCTACAAATGACGCACCCCATTTTGTACTACAAAAATTATTACAATTTGATTATTCAAGTCAAATAATGAACACAAATATTTTAACATTACAAACAAAATATTATTCATTTAACATACAATAGTTATGAGTTGCCTGGTTCAAGTTATAGATTTTTTTTTTTTTTATGATCTCTCGCGGCCCCCCTGCAATACCCTTGTGACCCCCCAGGGGCCACAGACCACTTTGGGAGACACTGATCTATAAAATGTCCATGTTTTTTACATTTGCGATTAATCACAATTAATTTAATCATGTGATTAATTGTGATAAAGCAACTTAATTGTTCCACACCATTAATTCCTACAGTTGGACATGTTGTAGCACATTATGTAAATAGACAAAATCATTGTTCTGCTTGTCTACATAGCCTGCTCACTAATTCAACATGTCAGTAGTTATTTCTTGTCTATTGTCGTATTCTTAATCTCCATAAAGCATCAGCTGTCCTTCAGATTGACTCTTGCTAATTGTCACTTTATGCTGTCCCAAGTGACAAACACAGCATTTTCATTTCTTTCTCTTCAGCTTCGTCAAACTGCTGTCTCATTACGTGCTTCTTCTTTGTCTCACATTAGATTATACATTTTCCCTCTTGCTGTCACAACCCATAGATTATTGAAAATCACCAAAACCACAGCCGCACTATATCTGCGCACATTTAGCTGAACCAATTACATGCTGACATTCACAAGGCATGTCAGTGATATCACCCAAGCCACGCAACAGCAAGCTCAGGAATCCATGTGAAAAGTAATTGTGCATTTCTCATTTATGTATTAGGCATTCTGTCTTTTCTATGATCTATCCTCCATCAGACAGACACAATAATGTAACACCAAGCGCGGCCTGATAAAGAGTCTATTTTCGCTCAAACCTCCCACTCCTGAATGAGAATGAATGAAGGCGTGCTGCGGTGGTAATGTATCAACATAAAATATTGAAATAGTCCAACCAAGGGCAAACTGCATGTAATTGAAACTCTGTGTGTGGAGAACAAGGAGCCAGTGTCTGCGCATCTGAGATTTGGAACAAGGGCTTTCAGAAGGCATTTAGTTCAGGTTACTCCTCTTGCTGTCTGTGCTTTTTGCCTGAATTTGTTTGATAAATGATGGCGATTTTGTTTCAACCAATTTGCTATGGATATTTTGGCTTATATCAGAAAACATAACATGAATCTGCCTGCTAATAAACTATAGTGATGATCTAGGATACCCATGGCCCATTATTATATATTTGGTAAAATGAGAATCTAAATTTAAAACTTTTTTATAAAAGAAGCAGCGCACTTCTGTATTCAGTCCTGCTGTACCATGGTTGAGCTTGCGAGCTCCACTCAGATCACCTATTCATATTGCAAGTTTATTTCTTCAAATAAAACACCTCTCTAACACTGCGTAATTATCCACACCAAAGTTCAGTTTTTTTTTTTTTTTAAGGATGAACAAATTGGGCGCAAGATGATATAAATGATTCCAACATGCATGAATTGCAAAAACCTTGACTGTAACATGGTCAAAATGTAGTATCTTTATGTAATCTTAAATTAATAGACATTTTTAATCATTAGATGATGGTACTCATGCTATTGAGTGGAATTGAAATCTTAAAACTCAATTTGCGTAATTTTTTATTTTGTTTCATATTTTTCACTCTAAAATTAGCCGTTTTCACAAAGCTTTCAAATGGATCCCTAACAAAATGTTGGCAATAAAAAGCGCAACTCGGCCACAATTCAACCCGGTTTTAATCATCGTTCATCCAAAGCCTTTTAGCCTTTGTGCAAGTTCACGGACTCTGCATTTCCCTCTCCTCAGTGTCAGCAGTTAATTAGCGGTTAACACAGAGCCAGCCCAGAGACACATCAAAGCAGCAATTGAACAAGATGGCCACTTCTCCCTCCATGTGTTTATCCCTGCGTCAACTATAGAGTACAGTTTACATGCTTTATTGTCTTGTTCGCTTGCCTGTCCTGCAATAGAAAACAAAAAATTAAAACTTGCTGCCCTCCCCTGTTCCCTCTGGGTCCAGTGTCTCTGTCTGACACATCAATTTGCAAACACCTTCAACCAACTTCCCTTTGCAATTCCAATGGCGATAGCGACTCAATCAGCATGGCGGACATCTTGCCGGTCATCAGCTGTAGAAGGTTGGAAAGTGGGGTTGTGGGGCTGGGTTTTCCGGACGTCAAAGAGCAGGTTAAGTGCGATAAGTGGAATGAGCATATGCCAGAGGGAAGATAATGACTAAAAATGACTTCCCATCTACCTTACACAAAGAGAGACAGCTATGGGGCACAGCTGTCGGGGGAAGATTAATGGCACTGTCCAGGTGTAGGGGACTCCGGAGAGGGTGACCAGGAAGAGGACAAAGAGGCCATTGCAAAAAAAAGCTATGGAAAGGATGCACAGATGCAAGTAGGGTGTTTGCATTTGATTCCATGCTACATACAGAGTAGACGATTGGGAGAAAATTGCAAAGACGACATATGTCAAATCATGATGTTTTGTCTGGAAATGATACCATAAAAGCTTTGGCTCAATTTCTCCAATGCACTCTGTAATCCGTAAATAATGAATCGCCTCTTGTTGATGACACCCTGAGAAAAGAAAGATATCTGCAGATTACAATGAGGAATCTCTAAATCTCAGATTGTTACACAACACAAAATGCTGATTTAAAAGCCATCAAAATTCCTATCAAAGTATTATTCATCTTCTCTTAAGGAAAGTAAATCTGTTTTCCCACATGTGGACTTAAATCAGCTATGTATGTCTCCTGCACATCAGGATTTAATGCAATAATAGATCATAGATTCATTTTATCATCAAACGGCTTGGCACAGTCATTTTACCATAGGGTTTGGTACAGTCTTTCATCCATGTAGTCTTCAGCCTGAATTAATGGTACAAGTTTGTTCTATAAACAGATAATCTTTGGGACAACTTGGACATCATATTTTGTTCTGATCCTTGTTAACTTTCCTAGAGTTGGCTACAGATATGTTACAAAACTTAATGCTATTTATAAATGGACTTTCTCTCAACATTGTTCCCTCTTTGCAATCACACCTGAAGAATCTGTAAACAGCTTTATTCGTCTCAGCAAACGACTTGCATTATTCCTCTCCCTGTTAAAGAAAGGCTATATTCGATTTGCCAGATATGTGTTCTTTTCAGTCCATTAATCAATTCCAAACTTTGGTAGCAATTGTGTGGTTGTGTTGGCACAGTGGCCCAGTGGTTTTTGTCCTCAAGGCAAATTCCAACTGCTGACACAACGTCTATTAAGAAAGCGCTATTTGTTTTTGTGACTTTTTTTGTATTTCTTAAACATGAAATCCCAACAGCAATTACCTATTACCTATTACTTCACCCTCGGTTGTATTGACTGCTACTTCTTAAGAATTGCTTGACTCAATGCAAAAGACACTTGACACTTTGCCAGCATCAGCCAAATAGTGTTGCTCATAGTTTTGACAAGAACAACTGCTTCATAAGCTCGATGATTTTCTTGGAATCCAAATGCACTTTCGCAGAACGCCTCCACCACATGCCCGTCTGCCATTTTAACTCATCAGCATTCAGATTTCGCTGTCGACTACACAAACTGCAGATTGCCCCTACTGATGCACACAAATGATAGCGTGCCATGGTGTAAGCATGGCGTATCTTTTATCTATCAGAAAGACAACAACATCGCTGACCGTGGCGATGAGCCCAGGGTTTACCGGGTTCAGGGTGAGGCGGCAGAAGGTTTTTTACGGTCATCACATGTTCTTGTCAGCTGATACTGCCCGATAGTGTGCGTTGGGGAAAACAAAATGGCGCTGGTTGTGCTCACTCCCAGACAAGCAAGAGATCGGATCATGTTGTGTCAGTGTGCTTGTGCCTCATATAGACACATCTCATTGTGTGCATAGAGACACACTAGTCATGGTATATAGTGCATGTGATGATTCCTTTTTTATATATATATATATATATATAT
>JAPMNZ010963208.1:0-11489 GCA_029875035.1 Pomatoschistus microps | reverse complement strand
GCGGCAGAGCCCGCCCCAGATCCCACCTCACTAGGAGCACGCAGCGTACAATCACTAGTGCCATTATTAATAGTAAACAACATTTACATCAATATAGGAGAGCGGGGACAGGGTCAAAACAGCCACGTCATGACAAGAATGGACTTTAAGCTAGGGATAATAAGTCTTTGTTGTACATACTGTTATTTTTATAGACAGAACGAATACGATACGAACATTAACACTTCCATGTCCCCGTGTGCAGACCAGGGACAGCGGTTACTATGCATGGAAGAAGTGGTTTTACTCCCATGTTACAAAAACGAGTCCAAGAGTCGACCTAAAAACCCGCTCGAGTTAAGCACCAAAGAGGTCACATGTGTTCTTCAAAAACGGGATTGGCTGTCAGGCGAGATGGCGTTTCTCACGGTCAAATAAAACAAACCGAAATAAAGCGGTAGCGACATTATGGACCGTTATGCGTGTTTGTTAATCAGTTCTGGTTTAAGATCTGGGACCAGGAGAGTGCCGCCGGCGCCTGACAGCCGCGTACAGAGATGAGTGGAGCCGTTTGCTACAGTACATGATGGTGGAAAGAAAAGTGAAACGGCCGTAAATGTGGATAACGACATGAGATTTGGGTACATTGCTTTGTCTGGGGCTTTAAAGGAGAAGTTTGTGCGTGCATTAAGAGGCAGTAGTCATATTTTATTTCTCAAATTGTCTCCTTAGTGTGGGCTGAATGTCTGAGGCATAAGGTACTACGTGCTTTTGGTTCCACTTAATGGTCTCGAGCCAGTATGTGAGACTTCTACTTCTATTGAGTCATTTCAACATATCATCAAAACAATTAATTTTCCAATTATAACATTGTTGAGCAGCTCTAGGGAAACATGCAGTTCAAGCAAGGCAGCCCAGGAATTTACAGGAACTGGGGACATTGCCAAGAAGAATGTGCAGCTTTACAATCAGAGAGAGGCCGTAGAGACCAGAGAGAGGCCAGGTAGAGACAGCAAATAGAGAGAACAGTGAGAAAGAGAGACTAGAAACAGAAACCAGATTCAGACTACCCAGGTGTGGCTTCTATGAGGACCAAACAGTCCCGCTCTTAAATGCATCTGGTGAGGTTTGTACACAGGTGCGCCTAACAGTCCAGTAGGTACTGTACTTAACATGACATGGAAGTCAAACACGGTCCTAAGAGTTTCTATGTACCTGTATGAGCACATAGCACCATATCCGTTGAGGTAAATGAGCGTAATACTCTTTGGTTCACAGCACACAAGACAGTAAAAAAAAACCTTTTCAAACTTCTCCTTTAAAATCCACTGGTTCTTTGGTAAAAAAGCGGAGGGAGGCTCCAGACGGGACAGGGCAGTGACACCGGAGACAGTGATCCTCGCCCTCCACTTTTTTAGAAACAGCTGTGGTCTTTTTTCAGATATTACTTTTAATAATAAAACGTGAACGACAGAAAGTATTTAAGTATATTTATATATAAAAATACATGAGAATACAAAAAGTAGCAAAACAATGGGGATATCGGCTGAGAACAAGATGAATCTGTTGATGCCTTCAGTACCCGTCTCAAAAGAGGAAATACTACGATACAGAACAGCTGATCCGTCTGGTCCCTGCCCAGTGCACCCAACACCAGCCTAATGCTAACGCTAATGCTTCGAACCAGGCGTCGTCCAGCCAGGATGCAGATCAGCTCCATGAGACATCGCCACCAGTGCCATATAATGACAGTACGTAACTACAGCCAGGCCCAGTTTGGTTCAGCTCATTTTAAAGAGAACGTCTGTAAGTTCATTGTGCCTCGCCTTCATAGAGCGTTTATAAGTGTGACATCACCGTAGCGCTAGCCTTTAATGCGACAGAGGCCAATTTGAACATAAGCTAGCTGGAGCCTGTTTCCTTATATAGCCTTTTATTCCAATGTCGTTAGCGTCGCACAGTAATAGACCTATTGCTAAGACGATTGCTAAGGCAAGCTGGAGTTTCCTTGTGAAAGAAGGCATCTGATTGGTCAATCAATATATGGCTCATATGTGGATTCAATTCAAGACAATATCACATATTTAAAACCAGGATCACAGAGAGCTCCTAAAGGAATATCTTTGTGACACAAACGGTTACTGAGCTAGGAGTTCACCTTTACATGCAAGTCATAATGAGCCAGAGCGAGATGGAGCAAAACTTCACCACGAGTACTTCCCTATTGGGCTTCATTGAACTAGCGGGTTAGCATTTTCCAACTGTGTACAGTCTATGATTCATAATCACTAATAACATCCAAACTTTGTGCTTTTTCAGAGATAAAATAAAGGATATGCGATGTCCAATTTAACTTATAAAGAGCCATCACCTGATTTTGTTTTATGTATTTGAGCAAAAGGAGCCGATAAGTTGAAAACACAGACTGTGATGTAAGAAATATGTCATTTAAAGGTGCGGTATCCAAGTTCTCAACTAATAGGTCTTGCAAAATATGGCTTAATTCACAGGGAAACTCCTGCTTGCCTTAGCAACATGTCTACCCAGATAAAAAAATTGGCTCCAGCTAGCTTACGTTCATATCAGCCTCTTCCGCACTAAGGCTAACGCTACGCTGATGTCACACTTGTTCAGTCCACTCCTAATTTACAGTCTGTGGTATGAACACAGCCACAGAGCCCGAGTGGCCTCCTAAACTCACAGACATCTCTTACACTAACATTCCTATCCGTCCATTAAGCCGCATGTCCTATAACGACACACACTGACAAGTTTTAAAATAAAGAAACAAAGCCATACTGGCCAAAAAAACCCTAATCAAGTCAAAAGAAACAGCGGAGTCCTTTCCACAAGCTCATATTCATACAAACATCATTGTGGTCATCCTCTCAAAGGCCACCAACGGCAATCGTTGTCAAGCACAGTCCCTCGAACACAAACAGGGGCAGAGTCGAGCGGAAACCACAACGCTTCAGTTTGGGCAAAGAACTAATCACTTTTAAAGCTTGCACTTTACACAAGCTACTCAATACTGAGAAACTATTCACACGTTTTTGGTTAACCCCGAATCATTCGACTAAAAACGAATATACATTTCATTTGTACCACAAATAGAGCTAATATTAAAGTTTTTTTTGTTTTTTTTTTGGAAAGGGGAGCAATTTCAACAAGGTGCATGACATAAAGGGGTAAGAAAGTGCCAATTTTTAGAATGTGTCTTAATACGTTTGGGTGAGTGCAAAAAGGGTTTTGAGTCAGAGGGATGTGGACCTGAGCCACGTGAACTTTCAGTACTGTGGGATTGGACAGGATTCTTGGGTGGAATGATTACCAAAGAAAGGACTCGCAGCATACAGGGATAGTCCAGGACAGGCAGGCTTTTGGAAAACACATCCTCAGGTCACTGGTCTTTGGAGGCGCACACAGGAGAGCACAAGCACTTTACTGCCATTCAACTGATTCACTTTCAGCCTTATATCTTATCTAACAGAGAGACAAGCGAGAGACCAAAGAGTGGCCAGAGACTAGAGGGAACCAGAGAGAGAGATCAGAGGAAGACCAGGGAGAGATGACCAGAGAGGTTATTTGGTTCTTCTGTATAAGACAAGAGAGCGATGTTATTACTTTATGGAAAAAACAACAATAACATCTCTATCTTACAATTGTCTGGTCTAGAAGAACCAAATAACTTTATTCTACAAAAGAAGACAAGGTGAACTTTGTTTGTGTTCTCAATAGGCTCCAGTCTGCTCCTCCAAACCAAGAGGTCTCTTTTTAGGGGTTTTCTCGATGTTACCATCGTGTGTGCAAAAAGCCAGCCGGAACCAGACTGTCCCGTTCAGAATGGGTGAGATCTTTGTACGTTTTTGGGAGCTGCTGCTTAGGACATACTGGAGCAGCGAGCCGAGGGGGAGCCCATCTGGGTCAGCACCTTGTCCAGCCACTGAAGGGGGCCGTTCAGGTGCAGCTCGATCCAACAGGGTGTGCTCGTCACCGTCTGCCGTCTGGGAAAAATACACAAAACACACACAAATGAGAAACACACACACACACCATGAGAAACACACCTCCTTAACATGCAGGGTTCGTAACTTTTAAGCACTTTCAAGGTAAAAATGAGAACATTTTTCCAGGGAGCCGACGTTTTAAATAATATAAACCATAATAGGCATACATTAATTAAATTGGATGCACGTTGGCCCAAGAAAACGTTGCTGTACAACTCACCAATATAACTGTGGCCCTGACTGGGAGTACACCAGTCTCCCAGTCTTCACATAAACAAATGCATCGGGTTGCATCGGTCAATTTATCACCACCGAACATAGACCTACAAGCCGGGGGGACACGCGCCCCACTATTTGAGGACAGGTGTAGGCTATAACCCCCAAGCAACAACATTTTAATAGGTGTTGGAGTTGAAATACATTCTTAAAAAGTCTGGTGTTATATTAAAACACTGTAACGTTTGAGAAAATCAAGCAGATTCAAGCACACGGTTCAAATTTCAAGCACAATCCAGACCTTGAGAACACCTTATTGAAATTCAAGCATTTTCCCGACTTTCAAGGATCGGTACGTACCCTGAACATGAGAAAAACATACACACACACACTATATCTGAGCCCTCTGTCTAGTATTGACACAAGATTACTGCATCAAAATTCAGATACTGCTTTGACATTTGAGAACATTAGCTTTTCCTCGATCCCCAAACACAAGTGCGCTAGGTATGTTCGGACATATATTTCTCGAGCCCACAAGCAAGGGAGTGGATTTGACTCAGCTGTTGTGTATAGTTTGAGTGAAAGTAACTTTTGGAGGCAGTACGACACAGGTTCCATGGAAATAGTCTCCCCCAACCCAGACTCGTGGGCTACTCCCCGTTCCCCTTCTGGGAGCCTCTTCAGTGCCGTGTCTCAGGTAGAAAATCCAGACTCCGCCCCCGGGCCTCACCTGTACTCTGCTCCCCAACCTTTGACGAAGCTCATGCGGATGGTGCACATCCTGGTCAGCTGGTACACAGCCTCGAAGCCCTGGTTCACCGACTGCGCCAAGAGAGCCGCGAACTCCTGGTTGTTGAAGATCTTTAGATTACAGCCTGAAAAGCACAAGTTCAACTGTTGTAGGCTTTTTACAGCAAAACATGCAGACACAGACAAAGTGCAGATAAAGGAACAAGAGATACAGTGTACAAAAACAGGCTGTGATGTGACAAGGTGTACAAAAACAAGTAGCGATTAGAGATGTCTGATAATATCGGCCCGATATTAGCATACAAATTTAATATCTGTTCATATCGTTATCAGATATATTTGCCTTAAAACCGATAAAATAATGCTTGCGTGTGCCTATACGCTCCTGAAGCGTTTACCGGCGCACAGATTATGACCTCATCAAGCTGCGTCTTGGAGCATACAAACAAGCCTTGGATCTTTTAGAAACAAGCGCAGATGGCTGCAGTAACAAACTTCTTCTTATTTTGCACAGACATTTCGCCTCTCTCTTCCAAGACGACAGAGCTACAACGCTTTAAATAGGACGCAAGAGGAGATGGTCACATCAGCGGGGTGAAATATGTACAGGTGTAAAACATGCATTAGGCCGAAAACTGGCTATTTATTTACTGATCCAGTTCTCAATATGAAAGGCCAACACCCCCCACGCTGGAGCGCGATCCCCACACAATAATCAAAATGAACATTCATAAACAACAGTGGTCCCTGTGATCAAAGCGCTTCCGTGCTCTCAATATTTGAAAACAAAAGAAGAGTCAGTGTCAGATATGTGATGTTACCTAAATTAGTTTTGAGGAAAAATATCCCATATATCGACGATTGGTATCGGCTGATATCGGAATAAAAATTGAGACTGACAATATCGGCATATCGGCAAAAAGCCAATATCGGAAATCCCTAGTAGCGATATATTTTTTCTGCCTTATTTTGAAGATTTTTAATGATAGTGCAAAGACCCATTTTATCACAACTCCATTTTATTAGCAACTCCAACTCGTCTTCTGACCCTGATCATAAGTCTCCATCGTCAGTATTGTTTTTGTTTTCCATTTTTTGTTTCTGCTGTTGACGTCTGAATTTCTCCTACAGGGGATCAATAAAAAAGTATCTATCCATCTAGTTTTTCAGTAGAATGTGTTGCCCTTTAAAATCTATGACAGATCAAAGTCTTTGTGGGTGATATTCTTTCTCCTCTCTGGTTCATAATAACCAAATTATGGGTACAATAACCACATCTCTGCTTGGGTGTGTGCTCCTGAGCTGTGACCCTGATGGTGGGAGGGCGCAGGGGGAGCTCATTACCTGGAGGTATTTTACACACTGTCGCCGGGTGCCAACCGTACCGCTGGTTGCAGTTTGGACTTTGGACAAAGATGGCGCTATCACTCAGGCACTCTGCAAACACTTCTCCTCCAATGTAGTAAAGTCGAACTCCTCTTCCTGCCAAGACAACAACACACACAAAAAGTCACCTTCTACCTTCAAAATGATGATATAATATTGATGTAGAGGTCGGCCCAGCATATTTAAATGGCTGATTTTTATTGAATTCTCTGGTTATGGTCATTTATCAACATTTATGGACATTGGTAAACTGCCACTTATGGACAAGTGGCTAGTCATTGGTTTATAATTGCATTTCTTGTGTTTGATTATCTGACCTGTGTTGGCGTATTCAACAGTTTTGTTAAGCCCTCCGTGGTAACTACTGTTGTGATTTAGGGCTGTACATTGAATTCAATTGAATTGGTCTTTCCGGTCCCTCTCTCCGGTCCCTCTCGCTGGTCCCTCTCTGGCGGTCCCTCTCCCCGGTCCCTCTCCCCGTTTACTCCCTGTGATCACTCCCTCTGGTCTCTCCTTCTGGTCACTCCTTCTGGTCACTCCCCGTTTACTCCCTCTGGTCACTCCATCTGATCCAAATCTCACCAAAGGGACCATTTCCCAAGTATGCCCTTTCACTGACCTATGTGTCTGCGGGTCATCTCCACCGTGGCGTTCCGGTTGACATTGGAGAGCAGGCCCAGACAGAAGCGCTCGGAGTTGGAGGGGTCTGTAAAGCCGTCCACCGTGAGGGAGGGCTGGGAAGCGTGGAAGGTCTCGCCCACGCGCTGGTTCAGCTCATAGTAGGCGATGGAACACCAGAACGCCGGCTCCGAGTAAGTCACCGGCTGGAGGTCTGGAGAGAACGCAGAGAAGTCACACCATGGAGTCTTACTCAACTCTACTCTACTCTCGCCCAATTGGGAGAGATTCCACCGGCCCTGTTCCTCGCCAGAGTGTTGCTGGAAGCCATGGTTACCAAGGAATTTCTGGTTTGTTGTGGGAGGTTGATAGTCTATGGTACTAAAGCGCAACCAGGTAGAGTAGAGTAAAGTTGAGTAGAGCCAAGTAGGGTGGAATATGGGATTTATTCCTTTATTCTTTCAGAAATAATAAAATGTTTCGTCCCAAGCTTTCTCTTAATAATAATAATAATAATAAAATGCATACGTATTATATAGCGCTTTTTGGACACTCAAAGACCCTTTAAATGTCATTATTCATTCACTCCATACACGGTAGTGATTAACTATGTGCCATCGGCCCCTCCGACCACCACAAACCATTCACACACACACCAGACTCATTCTAGGCAATGGGGGTGAAGTGTCTTTCCTTCTGGCTCAAAAGGCCAATGCTCTACCAACTGAGCTACTGTCGCCCCCAGTAGCTTGGGACAAAACATTCATTCTAGTCTTGTAAAATTCTCACCTGACCACAATATAATTCATTATCTGATTAGAAACAACATGACATAACTGGATTATTCATTATGTTTATACAAATTACATGGTCCATTACATGGTGTTATCATGACAGTCCTGGTGTTAGAATTGGAGTTATTCACCATTGTGCCATCTTCAGAAAGCATCACAGCCACTTTCGCTTCCCATGTGAGACATTTTTACCCATTCTTCCATACAGAAGGCTTTGAGTGGGTTTGGATCCATATCATTTTGTCCTCTTTTGTTTTTACCTTTCTCACAGTTGTTAGGGTTTCATAATAAAGAGTAAATGTGGTGACAGACATGACATGTATAGTATTATATAGGGATGCACCGATTGTGAAATTTTGGGCCGATACCGATAGTTAACCGGTAACTTGGCGGCTTCAGTTTTCCGTTTCTCTCCAGCTTGCATGCAATCATTGTGCACCGCCACATGCTTGCTTCTTGCTACATCATGCGAGGTGTGGTGGGCCGATGAGTACTCAGCTAGACCCGTGAGTACAAAGTGTTTCATTTACCTCACTGCGCAGGAGCGCGAGGCTCGCACCTGGGAGTGTGACTGGAGCGCGTGAAAAACTAAGGCTTAATGACACAGGGAAAGCCATGACTGCATCACACTGATCTTTTTCTGATACTGTATAATATTGCCAAACGACCGCCGCAATCTTCTTTGTTTCTTCTACTGAGGAAAATGCGTGGACGCCCTCTTTGCGTCTCTTTGCACGCGCCTACCATATGCGAATGTCTTTTTCTTTTCCGATAGCCAATGGTAGTGAACAAGGAAAACAACGGCCGATACCAATGTTCAGCCGATGCACCGGTGCATCCCTAGTATTATTCCAATATCTTGACAGAATGTATGCGCCTTACCCATACTATGGCTGACAGGGGACAGAGTGCTTGGGGACAGTTCTGCTGGAGAACCTGGAAGAAAAAATGTACTCAAATGTTTGACAAAAAAACAAACCCGCAGCAATGGATTATTCATTTATGTATTAAAATAATAATTTTTGAGAGTGGGGCAGCCCCAGGTTTGATTATGGTAAGGCCAATTTAACACCTTTTTAAGACGTTTTTGATGCCACTGAGGTCAATAAAAATGAGACGGAAAGGTAGGATAAGGAAAGAGATATTTTAAAGAGGAACAAGAAGAGAGGAGAGAGAAGAGAGCAGGGAGAGAGAGTTGATAGAAGAGGGGAGTAATGAAAGCTGAGAGAGGTGGTAATTTTGTTGTGATGGAAATTAAGCTTAATAAGTAAGTGCTCTGCTCTGGCGCACACAAAAGAGCTGGATCTTCTACACACAAGAAGAGCAGGAGGTATAGGAGCAGGAGAAGATGTTAGTGTATAGAAGGAGTAAGAGGTGTGTAGGAGCAGGGGCATGGGGAGGTGTTTAGTGTGAAGGAGCAGGAGGTTGTGTTAGTGTGGAGGAGGAGGATCAGGATGAGGTGTTAGTATGAAGGAGGAAGAGCAGGAGCTAGTCTAAAATACCTGTGTCCATACTTTGATTCATCTGCTGATCGCTGGCCTCTCCATCCTCACTGATGTATCCTGGAGGAGGCGTTTCTGTATGGACACAACCCAAAAAGGACATTAATAATGACAAATACTTAACTTACTAAATCTTGAGCAGCAACTCTACTCCAAGCTACCATGTGACTGAGATCCTCACATCTAAGAGAGCACACAGACACAGCATGAAGAAACCCCATGTTTCTCCCTGCTTTGGGTCATTCCCCAAAGCTCATGACAAATGTGTGGGAGTTGCTACAGATGCTTCTCTCTCTTCACCAAAACAGTCCAATACAGCAACTGCATCACTGCAGACACTATACACGGATTGTCGGTCACCCTCACCTCCAACAAGGCCCCTGTGGTCCCCAAACCGGACTCCATCTGGCTGCGCTTAGTAGAACAGAGCCGGTGCCAAAGTGCAGGCCTGGGGGTGGCCAACCCGCACTGGGAACAGGTGCTGAGTTTTGCCAAAGACCAGGTATCGTACTCCTCTACATACTACATACCTGGGATATAGTTGCTCGGGGGTTCGATTCCTGCTGGAAAGTTTGTGTTCTCAGGGATGGAGTGAGTGTAGTCGTCCAGAGGGGGCAGTTCAGTCAGGATCTCTGAGTGCCGGGGCACCAGAACCGCAGGCAACACTGCAAAGTCCAGCAAAAACGTGGGTTTCATGATTCAAGACCAGATGTCTTGTTGCACAGAAGCAGGCTCACCTGGGGTCTCCACCCTCTGGTAGTGGTAGGGGTTGATGCACACCTCATCCTTCTTCAGGTGGAAGGAGTACTCGCAGGCCTCGATGGCCCTCAGCTCGTGGTGACTGTGCAGGTCAGGCCACCTCCAGAGACGGCAGTAGATCACATGAGGGGGGGTCTTTCTGTGTGACACCTGCAGACGCCCATCCAGGGATCTGATTGGACGAGAGGCAGGACACAAACGGATAAGACAGATTGGAGCAATACTTCACAGATTGACACCATATTTCCTCAAGTTCATTCCTAACTGTAGCTTTTAGATTGATGTGGGTAAAACACCGCAGGAACTCACCTGCTGTGAAGAATGATGGCCCATGTATAGATGGACAATACTCACTAAATAGGCCTGCAACTTTTCTATGTGAGGAGTTTGCTTAAATCACAGAACAGTCATTTTGCCTGCTTCATTATTCACCAGTTTGCTATAATCCCCACTTAGAGTTATACAAAATATCCTTTGGGTTGAATGGGAGCAGTCAAAATGACGATTGAGAGTTCCAATGTTAGAATCAAAGAACAATTAATCAATTTAGGTAACAACCATTTCAATACAAAATGAAGTGGTTGTAACAAAATTGCAAAAATATTACAATAATCAATAACTTGTTACAACTCCTGTAAACCCCATAACAGTTGGAATCACAACAGTACAAAAGAGAGGAGATGGTCAGAGAGGAGCAGGGCAGAGAGGAGCAACAGAGTAGTGTGAGACAGTCCTCCTCACCTGGTTTGGTCGGGGTAACTGTACAGGCCTGAGCTGTCCCACTGCTCTATCGTGTGAGGTGTACTGAGGCCCCATATCTCAGAGCAGTTACTGAAACCACACAGACACAACAGGGTTAAGAGTTTAAACAAAAATAATTTGTCATGTTTTGAGATAGAACTCACATTATGACGCAATTATAGTAAACATATGATCATCAACTCTGACCGATTCTTTTTACAGTCCACATGCTGTCGCTAGGTAACATGATTAAAAAGCATGGAATTAACTTCCACTGCTATGCAGATGACACACAGCTTCACCTGTCGATGAAACCAAATCTGACAGATCAGCTGAAAAGGCTTAGTGCCTGCATAAAAGAGCTAAAAACATGGATGACTCTTAACTTTCTATAGCTTAAAAGGGATCTATTCTCATTTTGTTGGTATATTGTGGTCTTTTTTTGTGTTAAATAAAAACTCATTTTGACAGATAGAAACCGCTAAGGGTGAAACTATCAATAATTATCATGCAAAAAGAAATTCACGGAAAATTGCCTAGAGTGGAAGTGACATACACATAGGGGTCTTTGGGCTTTGTTGATATGCCTTTGTAAGCCATAACGTTGAATACGAACGATGACAATGACAGATCCCAGCCGTAAAAGTGGACAGAACCAAAAAGTCTGGAGCATGGATCTATTATAATAACTGGATAGGGTATGGCTTACTTGCAGCTGAAGAACTCACGTGCTC
>JAPMNZ010963196.1:0-13123 GCA_029875035.1 Pomatoschistus microps | reverse complement strand
GGACACAAAGACACATTGGACACACCTCACCCACAACCCGTGGACAGTGGAATAATGTGACACGTCTATATAAGATAAGAGATCTGTCTTGTTCTATATATAGACTCCAGCAAAAGCAGCTCGTATTGAACTGTAACTCCAAAATAATGAGAAAGGAAACTATGGCTTTTTGCAGTTTGAACATGTCTGCTCTGCGCTCCCCCATCCAAGTCTTATTTATTATTAATTACACTTAATTAAACAATTCAATAAATGGTTATAATTTTTCAAGTCAGATATATTATTTACTAACCACCATATACTTTATACCCCCGACGTAATAATACATATTTTCATGTGTTGCGTTTCTTTCCAGTTTCTGTCTTTTTATTGGGTTAATTATGAAAGCAAAGTGGGATAAATGTAAAGGCTAAAAGTGGCACTTTTCACCTTAAATAGATTATTTTTTATTAGCTTATATCCTGGTTTTACGGTAATCTTGTTTCCATTCAATGTTTTTCTTTCTTTCATCATCTTTTGTTTCATTTGTTTTTGTAAATAATACAATATATAGTATAATTATTGTATACATTATTACCATTTCTGTAGATTGTGTGTATGTTTTTAAATGTTTGTCGTGAAGCAGTCTCGTGTATGAATTGTGCGATACAAAAACACTTTTGATTGATTCATTGAAAATATGACCCAGGTCTAATTTTCCAAAACCACTGTCGCACTAGCTTGGGCTCCACACAGTAATATACATGCACACATTCTTGATGTATATTTACCATGTCTGATGAGGACAGTGTGATGTCTCCGAACAGAGGGAGCTGACTTTACAATCAAAATGAACACAGTGTATGGTCCAGTGGGGAAATAATGCAAAAGAAAAACAAGAGGATGGACAGGAAGGTTGTGACACAGTACAACATCGGACCAGAACACAACAGCTCACACACAGAGACAGGTATTAGGAAAAATGGTTTAATATAGGAGACAGAAGCAAAAAACTGCATCACACAAGAACATACGTTTACAAAAATAATTCTGACTGCTTCAGCTACACAGTTAATTCACAGAGAAGGACAGAGAAACTGGAAACTCTAACAGGCTAAAATCAAATTAGTAGATTTCTTGATTAAACTAATACATTAATCCACTGAAGGAGACTAGTTCTAACCCTTCTTCTTCTAAGAATTGTCTTATCAGGTCGACAGCACAATACAGAAAGTCCAAATGAAGCTTATAGTGCTCTGGTACAGACGAACTGGCTAGAACTATAAGGAAAGGAAAAATGAGAAATGACACTCACTTACCCTCTTGTGTTTTCTTAAAATAAATAATTCAAAGAAGAGAATGAACGGAAAGATAAATCAAGAGAAGGAACAGAACACACAAATGAGGGAAAAGACGTGGGATCAACTCAAGCCAAAGATCATCTAGAAAATCGTAAATATCAAAAGCCAACGTTCTGGAGGCCAGTTATAGAGAAAGCAGAACTCCAAGTCAGGGTCTGGCCGCATCATCAGAGAGGCCAAAAGAGCATTTTTTCTACATTTTTTGTTGTATCCTTTAATCTCCAGTATAAAAAATTCCACTGGTACAAAATGCATAAGTACAATCAGTTGTAGAAATAGGAAAGCCTGCATTTTTTGTACTGTAGTATACCATCCAGTGACATTTCCGAAGTTGTCAAACAAACATATATTGTACGCTTACAGGATCCACTTAAAATGCATTGACTTTGGCTTCTCTCAAGACAGTTACTATACTGAAAACCTCTTTATCAATAATAAAAATCAAACAACAAAGAAATCAGATCATTTTCAATTGACGACAATCACATTTTTACCACACGAAATGAAAAAAAAACAGAACAAAAAACAAAACAACAACACATTATTCTTCAAAAAACTGTTGACATAAGCTATAATGCAAAGAAACAACAAAGTATTTTTGTTCCTTTTCTTTGTTTGATAAATAGCACTTGAGATAATTAAGAAATCAGAAATAACAGAACAGTGACTAAGATAGAAAGATACGACGAGTAAAAGCAGCGAAAGCCCCGGAACAGCCACTCCACAGCCTCGCTATCGCCCTCTTGTGCTTTAACATTGAAACACAGAAATCTGCTTTACACACTATCAACACACCATGCAACGAGGCGAATGTTTGGCAAATCATAATCTGGGTTTTCTGCTTTGAACAGTATACAAAATAGTGCTTTCTATCTCCCCCATCACTGACAATGACAATGTGTTACAACGGATTGTGCAAGAGTGACGACATGTGCAATTGATTCGATTTTGCAGCGGTTTTTAAAAAATAATGATCAAAACCTGCATGTGCTGGTTAGCAAAAATGGTCCCTTGACATTATAGGACTATCCAGCTATAATCATATGGCTGTGGCACTGCTCATGCTATATACTGCATTTAAGAAGAAAACAAGAAAACAGCTCCAATCCTCTCCTCACGATTCTTCTTTCTTAGATTTGGTCTTTGAGTATAGCTAATGAAAAACGGCTTCATCTCGGTTGTTTTGCTTGCCTGTGACCCCTTCCAGCTACCGACCAACAGCGCTTTATTTCCCATGTCGCTATTCCAATAAGACCAACCCCCTCCACATTTCCTGCTTCTAATAACCCGGCTTAGCCTGAGAGATCACTCACGAGCATCCTTCAAACTTCAGCCATCACAAGATTCCAACGCAACTCGGCAATCTACTCACAAAATGTCGGACGAGAAGTGAGAAGTAAACATTATACAAAAGGTGACCCTGGACTTGGCACGAACCTGACAAAATAGTCTAATACTGGTGCTCCCTGGTTTAAGGCGACTGGTGAGATTTTGTGTAGAAAATAATGCTGCCATCTTTTTTTGCAGACTATTCACTATAGGCTCTCAGGGAGTAGAGGGAAAAACAATCAACGTTGACAACGCTGTGCCATGTAAACGACTTGACTGTGAGAATGTCGGTAACAGTAACACGCTTTGGCATCTAAAACATTTTGGCCTACAAGACTTTATGATCATGACAAAAGAAAGTCCTGGATCTGTGTGTGATACATCTGCAGATCGGTGAAAAACACCTACTTTTTCCTCGGACGAGAAAAGGCTAGTTTATGAATGTCTTGCTCTGTGCTTACATCATTAAAAAGCCAAGCGATGGTACAGGAAAATAATGATCTCTGAACTGCACAAAACGGTGAAGAAGATTTGAAGAAATAAGGCTTTGTGTATGACTATCACCTCCGTTATGAAGAGAAAAGCATGAGACGTGCGGCTTACAAAAATCAAAACAATATATCGAAGTGTGTATGACTGAGATACAGATAGAGATAGCTAGGAGTGCAAAGATTTTTCTGGTAAGGCTTTTGATAAAGAAAACATCAGACATTTGGTGTGGGAGTTTAAGTGATTTTGGAGGCGAAGCGGTGGCTTTGGAGATGACAACGTTCAGGGGCTTTCGTGCAACAAATAAGTAAAATGTGAGGTCTTCACAGAGAGGGTGTATGCATGTGTGTCCAACGGTGTATAGTTAGATATATATATATTTATATATACTGTATATATGTGACACATGGGCACTTCTTTACATTTTTACAAAGAAAAAAGCAAACATGACATTTCCAGGCAACAAGACCACAGAATAGCAAGTTAACAAACTCTTTAAATCTATACTTTAAATATGAGGGATCCATACAAAACACTTAATAATAAAATACCAATGTTATCAAATCATTTTCACAAGAAATACACTGACGTGTCTAGGCAGGAAGTACCTTCAGAATTTGGCACTAAACTCCACAGATCTCTTTCTTTTTTATTTCATAAGACATTTTGCTGAACAACAAAAACACATTTAATATTGTATTCCACAAGAGAAATTAAAATCATAATGACATTGATGCTTCACAAGCTGACATTGTAAATATAGAGATATATATAGATATATTTATATTTATATATATTTTTAAGAATTTTATAGAATTGACAACTTTTTTTTTTTCTTTTTAACCAAATAGGGACCCCTTGAAAAGAATAACAGAGAAAACAAACAATTTGAAAGGCTTTGTCTATTCTTCAAGTAAACAGATTTTTAGTTGAACAAAAATGAGACATTAAAGACCATCGGACTGGGATGGAACCTAACTAAACTCACGAGAAGCACCAACATTAACATGGGTAACAGATATTGTCATAATTGTTTTTTTTTCCTCTATACATTTTTAACAGTAGAAAATATAGGTCATTTTCTTCATGTGCATTTAAACCATGGATTGTCTATCTGTGAGTCAGTTCAGCAAAAGGTGACACAAGTAGGTAGCATATCTCCCCCACCAAACAGGGCAAATGTCTTTTTTGTCATTTTTTTATTTAACCTTTGTAACTACTCTAGAAAAAGTGGTTCTTATATATAGACTTTGAATGAGAAACAGAGCCACTTGAAAATGGCCTTATCAAAAAACTTTACACTGCCTGAAAAATGTAAAAACCATTAGAGAGAGAGAGCGCTCTGAGAGTCTAGAATCAATCAGTTTTTTATTCAAAACTGTGGAAGTAGTCTTAATACTTAAAGAAAGTGGCGCCCCCAGCTTCTGAACCTGTGCGCGGCCCGTCTTATCTGCAGCAGAATCAAAGCTGTGCGCCAATTCCTGTATTGAGTTTTCAAGTTTTTTTTTATGAAGTAGAGAAAATAGGCAAACACAAAATGCAGAAAATAAAGACATAGAAATGTGGGGAAAACTTTGCCACAGGTTTTTCGTAAAAAATCAGTCTTTCTTCATGTGAATGCAGCTTTATAATAGGTTTTTTTTTTTCACATTGATTCTTATTCACCTGTCCCCCATATTCCTGAAGCCTCTTCTAAACCATGAGGTCACCTCCAACAAAACATAACACGTAAAATGAAAATACCCCAAAACAAGTAGTAATTGTACCATAAATTTAAACTCATACATGGTTCCTCTCGTGTTGATATGAGAGAAACTCAGACCCAGACAAAAGCCTCACAGTCCCAAAACAAAAAAACAAGTCCATCAAAGTGTAATGTTCAAAAAGTCAGTAGGTGGCGGAGGAGCAGAACCACGTGTGGTCAGCTGAGCTCACAAAACAATGGGGAGGGCGATGACACTTTTGTTTTTGTTTATCTTTTGTGTGTTTTTGTGTGTTTTTTATTGGACGCCACGAAGACATGCTAGGCAAACGATGAGCTAACAGGCATGGAGATGGGTGTTTCTAAAAGGGGGAAAGAAAAACAGGGAAAAGGAGAGAGTTACACACAGAGAGCAAAAGCACCACACCACTACAGCATTTGATAAATTAAGAAAAACAACAACAACAACAACATTAACAACAACAAACAGCAATGCAAACTGTAGAATACAGCAATACTACTAATTTCATTGGCAATTTGTAAGCACAAATGTTGCATTTTTGCAATAAATAGTGATACTAATCTAGGATTATATTAAACAAGCAACAACACATTCAGTCATTCACACAAACAAACGTACACAAACCATAGTGCACCCAAAGTCTGATCCATCGCATACTAGATGGATTACACATTTGGGAATATATACTGATATATTTTCAGGAGTAGGGGGCCTTTCCTAAAAAAAAAATGAAGGGTGAGGGCACGGACAAACAACACTCAAAACAAAAATGAAAAAAAAAGGAAAGAAAAAAATCTGATTAAAATGTGAAGGACAGGTGGGCGAGCGAGGCTCTCTCCAGACAGGAGAGAGAAACACAGATGGACACGGACAATGACTGTGAGAAGTGAGTGATGCGTGCGCTTTTCAATGACAGCGAGTGTTGTGCCGAACGCTACTGAAAAAAACAGGAAAACATTGGAGAACACGACTCCACGAGGGTCGACTTTATCAATGCGATATTTTTTATAGGAGTTCAATAACTTAACAATAGGCAATAAATAAAATCCATTTTATCTGAGGCAGTAAAAATGCTGTATAAAAATAGAACTGCTTTTTTACAAATAAAATTTACAGGCCTGTGGCTTTCTGTACTTGTATTTTTTTTTTTTACTTTCAACAAACATCAAGTATTTTCAGTTAACCCCTAAACCCATATTATTCTCATTAGGATATTTTCAAATGATGGTTCTTTTTTAAATATATATTGTGCATGCGTCCTTTCAACTAAGACCAATGTGATCGGACCCAGTATATATTTATAGTATATTTTTTTCCATAATTTGACAAATAGAAAAGTAATCATTTATGTATAGTATGTATACTGTAGCTGGAGTGTGTTTTTTTCTTTTTCCTGGTGGTGGAGTATAACTGGTGCTCTTAACTAAGTGTAGAGGCCACTATGATCTGCAGCCTTTGCCCCGGGCGCCCGCAGGCAGAGAGGGATTTCAGAGAAGCAGCGGCCTGCAGCCAACACCGCAGAGGCGAAAGGTTAGCTGTGCATATTGGCCTGAGCATCAACAAGTACTATCTGAACCAGGCCTAGGCATAAGGTTCACAGCAAGAGAGAGAAAACAAAATAATCATCATGGTCCTTTGTCTTCACTTCTGGTGTTGGCAAAACAAATAATTTCTCAAAAAAAAAAAATGAATCTTAATTAAGCAACCCATGATAGCTACTTCTGTAGTAAAAGTGAGAAAAATTGCACAAAGTAATGACAATAATGGAAGCGTTCATGTGTAAAAAATAAATTGTAATAAATAATATTAAATATTAAAACAATAAAAAATCTTCCAAAAAATCAAGTATATCAAAGGAGGAGTGTGTGAGTCTCCTCCTTCAGGTGGTCGTAGGTCGTCTCCCCTCCCTCCCACTGCCCACCCCCCAGTCCCAGTGCAGGTCGTGGCTTGGTTTGCTGTTTTTGTTCTTTTTGTTGTTGTTTAGGGGGACTTACCCTAGCAGTGCTAACAGGGGAGCAGATACACCCTACTTCTAAGATCAGTACGGTTTGCTGTCATTCTTGGAGCGCTTTAGCTGCACTTTCAGCCTCTTCATGCCGATCTGGAAGCCGTTCATGGCCTGAATGGCGGCCTGTGCCGACACAGGATTGTCGTAGCTGACGAAGCCTATAGCAAACACAGACACCATAAGTTACAATGTTTAAAGAACAGCATAAAACATCTTTATTTTACATTATCAGTATCTTTCCGGAAGAAATAGGATACTGTCATTAGTGGCCTTTTCTGATCCAAATGTTATTACTGATTTATACCCAATTTTCAAAACAATGACCACAATGGCCAAATCCTCTTGTAGTATCCAAATTAGAAATCAGAATGATTTTAGTTGCCAGTTGGTGAAATTCACACACACAACCTAATGACCAGAAGATCAGAGCCAGGGGATGTGCTGTTACAAATACATTTCCAGGTAATGGGAGCTTTGGCTGGCTTTTCTTTATAACAAACATGGCACATGAGTCATAGTTAATACAATATACATGTGTGTAAAAAGTGCTCGGTAAAAGAGATTGTATTAAACATGGCGACATGTTCATTCCAGCCCACATCTGTGAATATGTATTGGATGTAGTGGGTGATGGACTACAGTACATACAGTCAGTCTATCTATATGTGACTCGCAGTAACACTCACACACTGGGCCTACATCTTACCAAAGCACTTGCTAAGGTTTGTCTGTTTGTCAATAAAGACTTTGGCAGACACCACATTTCCAAAAGGCATAAACATCTGCAGAATGTCCTGGTCTCCAAACTCCTGCGGCAGGTGGTAGATGAACAGGTTAGCGCCTTCGGGACCTGCGCAGGGAAAAAAAGGGAAAAAAAACAGATTGTATTCAACTATTCCGTCGGGGAGTTCTCGTTACGAATATGAAGAGCTGTGGGTTGTCCTGCACATGACCCACCGCTGTGCTGTTGTCATAGCAACACAACGCACAGCAATGTTGACCAACCTTGAGTTTAATATAGTGTGTTAGAACATAGTGTATTTTTGAGTGTTGAGCATCAAACACGATGACTAATTTCATTCAACGGTGTGTCCTTAAGCGAGACATGGATGAATATGAATCAAGCTGATAGTCAATGAGGCAATGTAAAGCAATGAAATCTGTTTAATTATGTATGTTTTATTTCTGTAAAAAGAAGCCAGAGGTAAACCCCTAACGCTCTGTTCCACTTTTAAAGGGTGGTTATTCCCCATTTTTTTTTTTTTTTACAAAGTCCAAATGGTATTGGTCAGTACAGTGTATGTTCATTCTGCGTTCTCTGTGTTTTGAAATGATTGTTCAGAAAGCATGCTACATTAAAAAGGTCAGTCTCTTTCATATTTTCCATGACAAAGGCAGTGATGGAGTGAGTGGCTGTGTTTATTTTTAGCGTACATTCAATCAATTATTTGTTTTCTGAACTCACAGTCCAACTTAAAGCAATCTGGTTCAGGATACTTTAATGTAAATCATTATATTCAAAGTTTAGTTAACAGAAGAAACTTTAATACACTTTTTAATGACTGTCCTTGGATGTATTTAGTGTTTGATTCATAATTTAGCAAAAGAGCCTTCCTGGACATATCTATAATAAAACATATTTTTGACTTTGCGGCCAAAACACTTCTCTTCAAAGCAGTAAATGTGTGTTGTGTTAACCAGGCGCGCTGCAGGTGGACTTACCCTCCTTCTGGCTGCCCGCGGCCCCTTGCTGCTGCAGCAGTGATTGGCTGTAGAGGGTGGGCAGCGCAGCAGCGGCATACTGCTGTATCCCTGAGTAGGCCTGTGTCAGAGCGTCCATGGTGCCTGCTGTGCCGTTGGTGAGCCCCGCACCACCCAGACCTCCATTTAGAGCCGCCATACCTGAGAGCATTTGAGCAACTTTACATAAAACCCAACAATAAAGAAAGAAGAGTGCACTTATTGATTACCGCTCCCACTCAAAGTTTCAATTTACACGAACACATTTGACACCGACAAGTTCATCAAGACATGTATAAATATACGCACATGCAACAGACACAACGTGTGTCACATGACGAAGATAACAATTACACGTAATAATGTGAATGTAGTAATGTGTAGGCGCCACATAGAACCAGTGAAACAGCATGTATAAAGCATTAAAAAATAAATAAATCAAGTATTAAATCTAATACAAATATTGGATTTGTTAAGTCCAATGTTTTGCACTGGATGAAGAAATAGCAAAGTAAAAGTAGGGAATGTAAGATGGTCTGGCCTCCTGCTGGTGCCCAGACAGGGACGACAGCATGGGGAGTCAGCAATCCAGATTCATGTAGCTAAAATCTGAAAAGTAATCCTTGAGAACTATGTTAAAACAGTTCTGTATCGCTGTGAACTGAGAGATTTTGGCTGCACTCTCTGATTAATGCACTCTGATTATCTATGTTTCATTTCTTGTTTGCTAAAGCCGTCCTGTTGCTTGTTTATGAATGTTGCTAAACAAACAAACATGATTGTCTTGTATTCCTAGAATAAGATATTTGCCCATTAACAGTTGTGTGCACGGAAATAAGAAACACAATCCCCACTGCTGCTAAACATCCAAGACTACATTTTTGCATCCCTTCTTTTATGTGTATCAAACCACTTTGGAATATTTTAACTAGCATGTCATTATGTGTACTTTTCAAGCCAGTGACATTTCATTTTATCGTTTGAAGGCCAGCTTGCCTTTATGTTGATGGGAGGTGTGTTTTTTAAAAGCCAGGGAACACACGAGGAACACTCATTAGCCGCTTGTAACGGCTTCATTTGGCCACGCAGGGCAACTGGCTCAGCCTCTCTGTCTCCTGCACCATCAGACACACTAAAATAAATGATCACCTCAGCGCTCCGGATTATAGGTCACTCACTTATTCAGGAATAATTGCACTGGTGACCTTTGCAATTCAATTAAAGCCTAGATGTGTTTAAATGAGGCGGCATGATGGGAGGGGGGGCAAGTAGAGGAGAAAAGGGTTATCCGCGAACAAAATGGAATGTAAAGTGAAAGTGATCCATCCCCTTTAAAAGAAATGGCAGTGCCTACATGTGTGTGCGGTGTACCTGTGTAGATCTATGATTTACACCGCGGATACAACCAGTGGTGCCATGGAGCGCTAAAGGTCAGAGGAGAATAATGTGGTGGAAGGGGAGCTACACGGGATTTGTCCTGTCATAACAGGCTTGATTAAGATCCCAGCCCGGTCTCCCCAGAGGTCAAAGGCAGGACAGCGCATACAGTCATGATGGCAGACCACACAGGCACGCGGCTATACTTTGTCCAATACACAGCGTGAATAGGAACATGTAGCAGCTCCCGGGGTCATTGTGAAAACACGGAGTTGCTTATATACTCCATTGATTCTGCAGCAACTGCCCCGAGCCCAGACACAGTTGGTTTTGCAAAAGGGAGAGAAAAAAAGTAGCTACATTTTATCTGAAAAATACTTCTCTTATTGCTGCGGTAGTTGCGACATTTCTAGTCCTACAATTTGAGTCTACATTTACACTGCAGAAAGAGATGAAAAATGCTCAAATTTGGCAATATCCATCTACATTTGAGCATGTTTTGACTGTATTAAAACAAGATTTGCCAAAAGGACAAGCCATGTTGTCTTAAATCAAGAACCGTTGCTTAATTTTATAATTCCAAGGGAGACATCTCTTGTATCTTTTAAAAACAAGATGCAAATGGGTCAAGCTAAATTATTTTGGATGCAAAAAAACGTCTCCCTAGGAATGAGAAAATAAAGCAGAAGTTCTTTAATTGGAAAATCTTGTTTTAAGGCAGTCAAAATATGTTAGAATTTAGATAAAGGTTGCCAAATTTCACCTTTTGCAGTTTAAAGGTAGAATCAAATCAATGTAATGTGATGTAATGTTTATTTATATACCGCCTTTTCACTCTAACCAGAGCCTCAAAGCGGTTTACAATTGTTATTTTTGGGCATTTTTCCTCTCACTCCACACAGAGATGGGAACAGGGTCACCAGTACAGGAGGCGCATGCCAGAACTATTGTACATATTTTTAGTGGTAGGGGAAACCGGAGTACCCAGAGGAAACTTACACAGACACGGGGAGAACATGCAAACTCCACTCAGAAAGGCCCTGGTCCGACTGAGATTCGAACCCAGGACCTTCTTGCTGAGGGGCGAGAGTGCTAGCCACTCAGCCACCGTGCGATAAGATAAAAAACACTTTATTCAAGCAATTATTTCTTCATATTTTATAATTGTTTGCAGTGTATGTCTAACTATTCTATTTATTTCACCATTTTAAGAATAATATGAGTCTGTCTCACTGAAACACACCCTACATGGTTTCCGTTCATAGCCATACCATAAGGGATTGAAGCTGGAGTACCTTCACTTATTTTTTATTCCTAAATACATAATTGTGTTTGTTCCCAGCAGAGAGTTAGTTTTGTGTCAGTCTGATCTGTGGAGGCATTGGTTCAGCTGTTTACTCTTAGTATTGAGGCTTATTCTGGAGGTTTGATGATGATGTACTTGTAAGAAAGAGCCCTGGGAGTCACTATTAGACACTTTGGGCTGAGAGCTGAGTGAAAGTGGTCCTCTATTTTTCACGTTCTCTTCTAAAAAAAGAAGATTTACAGATGTGACAGAAGCCAAAATAAAAAAAATTCCAAACTAGTTAGAAGGATTTTGTTACATTTTTGTGGTTTGAAAGTAAGGTACATGTATCCCAGCTTTAAGGATGGCCATTTTAGTAAAAAAAAAATGAAAACGAACCAACTGATAAGACACACTGGTACACATCGCGGACAGATGCTTTACGCACAAACAGAAGCTATGGAGGAATGCGGTAATGAGATGACTGAGAGCCTAATGAATCATTACTTTTTCATGTTATATTAAAATGTAAGCCCTTTTAAGATTTGAACTACAGTGAGTCGAAGAGACAAAAGTTCTTCATGTTTCTAGATCATTTACATATCCTTTCATTTTAGAATTGTAAACTAGAAAAGTGCAAAACAAATAGTTGAAAAAGTTTATTATTATTTTTTTATTCAGAGGTGTGCTATTTCTATGTATATGTAATTTGCCGTTCTTGTTGTCTCGGACTTATGTGTGCTTTGTGAGACATACCTATCATGACAATTGCATACAGTACATTTGAAATACATCCCTTGTTATGTCCAAACAGCTTCTTTTATTTGTTTTTTGTTTCTTTTATGACTAATAAAATAACTTCTTTTCATTTGACTTGATTAGCTGTATAGGCTGTCATATAAATGGTAAAGCTGGGGTACCTACTTCTTTTGGACTCTCATAAGTAACATCTTGAGCAACAAATCAGACCCCAATATTCTTTCTTTATTATAAAACAATACTTTCACTGAAAAATATGATAACAAATTCTGTGATAATGTGAAAACTACTATTACCAACAAACTGTTTTGAGTGTAAGGAACTAGTTACATGGAATTGACTACATATGTATTTTTTGTGGTTTCAAAGTTAGGTACCCCTGCTTTAAGTTGACTTGCGGTGAGTGTGGATGAGATGGAGATGATGACTACTCACTATTGACACTACCTGCTAGTGCATTAATGTTGTTGAGGCCCACAGTGGCTCCTGCCAGTCCCTGCAGGGTGCCCAGAGAGGTCAGAGAGTTCATGGCACCGGCGTTGGAGCTGGCCGTGGTACCTGCTGGTGGAGGAAGAGGGGGAACAGGGAGCACAGAGGGTGTTACACTGTATACACGCACAGACCCGCACAGAAGTGTTCAATGCAAATGGTACAAGACACTATTCCTGTGTTTTGTGTGATGGCATTTGCGCTGACAGCAAAACAAATGCGCTTTGCTGTCATTTGCAGTAAAACCACATTGGAAATCATATTCATGTGTGAGGAATTAGCTTCAGTCTAAAGCAGTTTTGGGGAGAACAACATTTTACAGCATACTCATTATCTGAAAATGTCCTTAATCTTGAATACTTATAGCAGCATTTCAGATTTATGCTGCTAAAATCTGTAACAGTCTTTCTGAAAATGTAAGACAGGCCTCTTCTCTGACAATGTTCAAAGCCAGGTTAAAACAGTTTTGTTTAACTGTGCATACGACTGAAGGATTTGATCTTATTATCACTCTTTTGAACGTACTATGATTATCAGAGATGTCCGTAATTGGCTTTTTGCCGATACACGATATGCAGATATT
>JAPMNZ010963194.1:0-12426 GCA_029875035.1 Pomatoschistus microps | reverse complement strand
AGGGATGGAAAAAAGAAAGGATTTTGTCAGAATATCCTGATGGAAAAATCATTCTTGTTCTGCACGATGATCCAAAATATGCGCTGAAGAAGGTAATTCATTTCATTAATCATTTGTGGTTTTCTAACTTTTCTAACACATTAAATGTTTTTTCTTTCCATTTAGATTGAAGAAATAAGGGAGATGGTGGACAGTGACCTTGGCTTCCAGCAGGTGGAGTCAAAGTGTCCCTCAAAGACTAAAACCTTCCTCTTCATTTCCAATGACAAGAAAGTTTCCGGATGCCTCATTGCCGAGCACATTAATGAGGTATTACACCCTGCTCTAATTATAAAACTAAGTATTTAGCAGACATGTTTTATTGTGTGGTTGTGGTTGTAGGGCTACAGAGTGATCGAAGAGCCGTCACCGTCTGGATCAGAAGGAGAGAAGGTGATGTTTGAGAGACAGCGAGCGTGGTGCTGCTCCACCACCTCTGAACCGGCCATCTGTGGCATCAGCCGCATTTGGGTGGTCAGCACGATGAGGCGCCAAAGCATCGCCTCACGCATGCTCGACTGCCTCAGGCAAGTTACAGTAACCCTTTGTATGTCTTACATTTCTTCATAGCAATGCTTCTAATATCAATGCTTTCCATCTCCAAACAGAAACAACTTCATATATGGTTCGAACCTGAGCAAAGACGAGATCGCCTTCTCTGATCCAACTCCTGATGGGAAACTTTTTGCCACACAATATTTTGGCACTTCCCAATTTTTGGTTTATAACTTTGTGAATGGGACACCGAAAACACAGAAAGAAACTGAAAAAGTATAACCCCCGTCGTGTAACTCCAGACTCTACGTTCATTTTGTCAGACATTTGCATCATTCTTTTGAATTTTGGATTTTCATTCATTTAATTCTCAGGATGAAAACAACAAAAATGTTGTTTGAAACTATTTTCAATCGCCCTTTAATCTCGACCTTCATAATCTGTCCATTTTATACAGAAACATGTTACAAGTATAGTTGTGCATGGGACGGCAGCAATATTTGTATTTTATTTTTTTGAATATACAATTTTAAAATGTGTTGGAAACATAGTGCTGTAATGTATAATCGGGCATTCATGGTGTGCTTTTATTTCCTTCAGTTTTTAATGTTGGCCATAATCTGTTTATCATTTAGCATGGCATTGTAGCCTAACATTAGTGAAATGCTATGTTCCACTAATGCCCTTTTGTTTTGTTTGTGCCTGAATAATTCATGTTGATGTTTATAATTTTCTATATTTTTGATCATGGTAATCGTTTAGATTTGACCAAATGTTCCAATCTAAGACATTTGGTGTGTAGATTAACATCATCCTTTTGTTTTGCAACAATATGATGTATATCAATGATAGTGTAGATGTTTGCATATTTTAATTACTGGCTGAACAAGGAGTGGCCTTATTGGCTCAGGGTTGATAAATGCAAGGAGCAAATTTCTCAATGATCAAAAAGGTTTGAGCTGAATCTCCTCAGATTAAAATTACTGTAATCCATCCCTTATTTTCTCTTGTAAAGGCGTTTTTAGAAAAATGTGTTGTGTATGAAAAAAACAAATTTGGTTTATACAAAGCTGTTATGTAAATATTTATTTAAATAATAAACTACTAAATAATGGACATTCTTTAGTTTCTTACTTGTCTTACTTACATGGTTTGTCTATTACCACCATTGTGAGTTTTTCAATGGATGGACCTATGGATTATCTTTAACTCCACAGACGTTATTGGTTTTAGTAAAAGTTCCGTGGCAGAACTGTACAGCTCTCCTCATTTGCGTAGAGTAACTGTTGTGTGTGACATCTTTATGGTGGTTCCAGAGCAGCAGCGAGCGCCCACAGCAGTGCATTCCTCCGTGCTCCTGTCACAACAAGGTGCAGCCTGATGGCTTCTTGTGGGAATCATAACAACCTTACAACAACATGGATACTTCCTCAGGGACTCGGCTCGTCCCCCGGGGCCTAATGGCACTGAGAAACAAGTGCTCCTCTTCAGAATCAGTCTCACACCTTGATTATTCTTTCTATTTCCAACATTAACGCTAAGGTACCACTTATTTTCTGATTATTAAAAAATCGAAATATTTGTAATAAATGTTGCGTATAAATTTGATCGATGTAGAAAACACATTTTCATACTAAGACATTGCCCAAAGCTTTTGAGATGAGAACTGATTGGCGGAGAGAGGGTGGTCCCATTTTTGTCTCTATTCTGTCTTAAAAACTCTGACCTAAAGTGACATAGGCCCAAAATTACATGTAAAAAACTAGTAGAAAAGATGTAAATGTAAAAATAGTTTTGAGAGCGAGGAACTAAAAGATTTTATTACATAGCTCCAATTATCTGTGTTCTGAAACCTCGATTCCCTCATTTTATCATAACATATTGATTAAAACAGATCCAGTGATTATGTAAATGCTTTATTACAAGGACAAAGGTGATACAGCTGCCACATTGGATACATAAAAACAATTGACAATTTCCCAGTCGTGGAAAATCCAAATTGAGTCCTATGTCATTTTTCAACACTATTGCAATCTTTATACAACAAAACACTTCTTCTGTAACAACCCTTCACGCCACCAGGAGCTGAGTGTAAACACAGAGGCGGGGATTGGCCTTGTTGCCGGACATCTGTGGTGACTTGATCTGTTTCTAAGAGTTTTAAAAGAAGATTACAGTAATGCTCTGTTCTGTGACAGGCGACCAGGAAGGAAGAAAGAGCTGCTTTATGTTGCATGGCATTGTTAATAAAAGTGGAAAATATCTCTATATAAATACACTATTCACATTTATTGGCTGGTGCTGTGTGGATTGAGTGGCCGCTGACTGCCACCACCCCCCTGAACCAGAAATGGATTATGGGAAAGAAAATAGATAGATGGATGGATATTCAGATTCATTCTCTAATTTAACAGTATAGGGCTGTAAAGAACGGTTATTTTTGATAATTGATGAGTTGCCCAATTATTCTTTCATTTCATTGATGATCAGTTGTTTGGATCACGAAAAGTCAAACAATATGAGATTTTTATGCAGTTGACTAAAATAAAATAAAAACCTTGAGTACTTGACGTGACGCATTGACTTGTTCGATTAGGGAATACTTTTTAATAACACGTTTTAATTTCCTTCTGCGGTCGTTATAGAATCATCTGAGTTAGAAAAAACCTTGTCTTAGCGTTTTAAGTTTTTGTAAGATTGTCGACTCCAAACTTTTCACTCTCATCAGAACAAACTGCCACATCAGGAACACATCAGGAACTCTGGACTCCCTTCAGAATAATAATAATAATACATTTTATTTCTTAGACGCCTTTCTAGATACTCAGAACTTCATAACTGCCCAGACTTGACTGTTTTTAAAAATATATATCTATTTTATCCATCCTGTCCTTTTGTAAAGCGTCTTTGAGCGTCCAAAAAGACCTACATACGGTAAACATGATGTATTATTATTAGTATTATCAAAAGACGATAAACCGATTGCTATTTCAACAACCGGTTATCTGTGATTGATTGATTTGAAAGCCTAATTAACAGTTTGTATGCCAACATTTTCTGGCAACATTAAAAGAGGCACAGTCAAAATGATAAAACCATTTCCATCACTGAAAATTTCACAATATTGGACAATGTTCTCCACAGAAATGATACACAAAGTCCAGCATGTCCGGCTCTGGTGCTCTCCTGTTCACCACGCCTTGACCTCTGAGCGGCTGCACCACCACGGCCTCTTCTGGACAATCTTTGACCATTGGGTGAACCTTGTTGTCCATCATTCGGAAATCTCCTCCAGAAAGTTTCCCATTTTTCTCAGAGTGTATCTTGGTGCTCTCTGGTTTGTCTTTGGACTCGCCGCAGACCTCGGCTTTAACACCGGTGTGTGCGGATTCTTCTGTGATCGCATCTGAGTCGCTGGAATGAGGAAGAGAAAAATAAGTGCATTTCCTCGACTGTGACTTTTGTTCCTCTTCAGAGTCTGTCTTGAAGAGCAAATATGGAGCTTTCTCTTCTTTGCATGGCTTTTGCTCTTCCTGAGTGGGGTTTGTTGAGCTTTGATTCAATGCCACTGGATCTGAAACACACTTTCTAAGGATGGGGCTGTCTTGTAAAAAACACTGTTCATTATTATTATGGAGAGTATCTGCAGGAACAACCTGTGCATTAAAAGCCATGCACCTGGCTTCGTTTAAGGCATCCACTGCATTTAATGAATTGAAGTATGATAATTCTGACGCTGTTTTGGAGAGAATTGGGGAAAATATACTTGTTTGATCTTTCTTTTTCTGTTTTTGTGAGTACAGAGAGCTTTCACTTTTATCCAGTTGAGTCGGTGAGTCCTTTTTACCATACAATCTTTCAATCGTTCTCATTACAAAACCTTTACTAATAGATTTACGAGAAGAGTCATCTTCAGCATTAGAAAGCTCCCCTGAGGTCTGAGACTGATATCCTGCACTGACAGAAGTCTCTCTTCTTAATTCTGTTATATCACATGTGTTTGGGCTCATTTTTGGGTGATCGTCAGGAGTATTTTTTGCAAGAAACATTTCTCTGATGGATTTGACCCGGTTTGCTTCTGGTTGTTTGGTTATAACATTGGTGGAGTCATAGCTAAAGGATAAGGAGGACAGTGGAGCAGTGTGGGAGCTGGGGGAGGGCTGAGACATGCAGGACTCAGTGGAGGATTCCTCTCCATCAGAGACGAGCGACTGCTTTCTCTCTGAGCCTCTCACCACATCTTCTGCACAAGTCTCATGCTCACAAACAGACTGGGATATTACATCATCACATATCTTTTTGGCCATGTTTACAAACTTTTCATCTTCTGAATGTAGTGTCAGGTCACACCTGTCTCTGGTGTATTCACTCAGAACTGCTGTGTCCTGCTCATCACAGCTTCCTTCTTCTTCATCCACTGAGATGATGTCATTGTTTGTGGAATTGTCTTCAAAACTGCAGTGGTCGTTCCCACTGTCAACACCTATATCTGACTGCTGTTTTTGTAGAGCGGCCCTCATCTCTCCTTCTTCTTCTGACAAAGGTTCTTCAGCAATGACATTAAGTTCTTCATTCTGCTCTTCCTCAGAACCTACATCTGTAGGCATCACAGTTCTGTGGACCTCCACACCACTGAAGTAGTCCACTTGCATTCGTTCAGCATCAGATGCACTAGACTCGCTCTCATGATCCAGTGTTGCTTTACTTTGGGGTTTGCTAACATTTAGTTCTACATAACAATCTGAATCTTCCACTTCTGATTGGCTCTCCTGGTTTTCAGCCGTGGCTTCCTGATGTGTTACACTGATTTGTTTTCCTGAAATGTCAGGATCACTGTTCTTTGTTTGGCCATTGGCATTTGAGTTGTTGTTACTAGGCACATCGTCATATTTCTCATTTGTACTTTTTGAACTGTGAGACGAAAAGGTCGACTCATTTCTCTTTATCTCTGGGGACGTGACACTGTTTAATTCATTTTCTTCAGGTTTACTAGAACATCTTGTCTCATTGTCACCTTTACTATCACCCGTTGTTGCTTGTTCAGGTTTAGATGTGTTTGATTGGGTTAGTGGTGCCTGCTCAGTTCTTTTTTGGACAGGCGTTTTCTTGTTTGTAGCTGCCAAAGGGCTGTCAGTGGAGGGATTTCTGAGAAGTGACTTTTTAGATATGTTATGTTTCACAGGTGGTGAAGCCAAGTCCAACGATTGGGAATATGGAGACGCTTTTTTAAACTGTTTGGATTTTACACTTCTCTCACTTGCAGGGCTGGCAGATGGTGTTGGACCCCTTTTTCTTTCAACATTTGGAGAAGCATTTTTATTAGCAGGGTGGTTTTTCATAGAAGCTAATCTTGGAGATCTGTTCATCCCTTCAGAAGATGGTTTCTGTCTTCTCTCTGGAGACGGGCTTCCTAAAACTTTGCCCTTTTTTGATAATTGTTTTGACAAGACTAACTCCTTCTGGTTATGTTGTTTGATTGTCTTTGAAGTCTCATTGGACAACACACTGGATGAGGTTCTGTGATCTGATGTTGGACTAGCAAGAGAGGTAGACGGACTTCCTTCTGAATCACAAACTCTTTTTGATGCAAGTTGCTCTGCTGCTTGTTCTGTGCTCTGTCCCAGTGAATTATCAGCCATCATGTGGCTTTGATGAGGCACGCTATCCTTAGGTATGGTATATTCATCTAAAGAGACTTTCCTCAAAGACATTTTCCTTTCCAGAGATAGATTACTGACCAGCGGGGCTCTCTTAATAGATGGAGCTCGCTGAAATGGCGCTTCCTTCAGCTCTGCAGGACTGTCGGTCAGAATTGATGATACCATCTCCGTTGTGCGGTCAGTAGGTGAAATGGCTCTGTCAGATGTAGGGCTCGTGGATAATGGATGAACATCAGACACCGATGAGAGGCGATATAAGGGGCTGCTGGCTGCAGAGGCTTCTACAGTTTGCAGAGAGCAGATGTCAAGCATGCTTTCAGGTGGATGAGGAAGGTCCAGACCATTTGAACATTCTACAAACGGCACAGTGACTGACTCTGATTTGTGCATAATGTTTGTCTGTATATTATTTGTTGGACTCTTATCACGGTGATGGTTGTCTTGTGATTTATTTTCAAAACATTTCACTTTTTGTCTGACTGAACCGTTCCGTGTAAGTTCGGGAAGAGGTGCTGAACTGTTTTGAGAGGCTTTCGGTTTTTCTTTCAAACACTTGACCTTCTCCGCCACACTCATCAAGCAGGGATCGTTCTCCAAGTTTAGTTTCTCAAGTTCTCTGTGCGGTTCTTTGTCCCTTTCATGGGGTTTGGACTGAGATTTCTCCAACCAGTCCTCCACATATTCATTTGTCCCTGAATTGGACATGACAGGCAGTGGCACGGGAGAAAAACTCTTCTGTTTCTTTGTATTCAAGTGGGTCTGCTGAACCACTGCTTCCATCGGTTGGGAAGAACTGGTTTTCTGGTGTTCTGCCGGAGACGTGCCTTTTTGTGTGCCAGATTCCAGTTCATTTTTCCTCTTTTTGTGTTTGGTTGTGTCTTTCTTTGATTTGGATTTGTTTCCATAAATTTTACTGATGAATCTAGCACTGGAAAAAGATTTATCCTTACTTAAACCTTCTTTAATATTGTTTTTTGGTGACTTAAGCCGTTTGACTTTATGTTTTGGAGAACCTTTTCTCTCTTTCTGCGTTTTAACTTTTCCTTTCTTTTGGTTCTTCACTGGTTCTTGAGAAAGTGGCTGTGTATATGGTGGATCTGTATTTTGCGACGTTAAGTTGGATTTGAGAGAAATGCTTTCAGATCTCCAGAGGCTAACAGATTCAGTCGTAGAGGGTCCACATGTCTCTTGCTGGTATTCCATATTACTGGAATGGTGACCAGTGTCAGACGACGCCGGTCTGCAATAGTTACTAGAAGCAGTGGACATAGCTTGTGTACAAATGTTGGCAAGGAAGTTATCCTGACACGTCTGCTGTTCATATATATGCATGACCGTCTCTGTCACCTCCTCTCCACAAGAATCCATCTGAAAGGTCTCTGTCACTTCAGCTGCTTTGTACGTTGGTATAAGTTGCTCTCTTGAGTCCACTGAGCCCACTGTTCTGGGTTTAGGTATAGGTCGAGAGTTAGTGTGTTTGACCATGCAATACTGCTCAGTTAAATCTCCATTCTCTAAGTGTTCCCTGTAATATGAACCAACAATGTCCTCCTGAAAGCCTTCTTTAGTCAGAGAAGTAATGCTTTCCACAGACGCCTGCTTGGTGTGGAGTCGTTTCTTTCCCGGGGATGGCGTTCTCAAAGGAGACACAAAACTTTTCTCTTCTTCACTGTTGACCTCCTGATTATAGTCTCCATTGCTGATTGTTGTTGGGTTCGTGATGCAGATGTCTTCTTGGATGTCCTTGGTCGTCGCAGGGGGCCGTAAATCCATTTGCTGTGATTCAGATTGGTTGATCTCTTGCTCTAGTTCAGGAGCCAAGAAACAGTCCTCACTAAGCTGATTCGATACAGAAGAGCGTGACAAGGTGGTTGTCCATTGAAGCGTCTCCTCTTCCTTGATTGTCAGACGCACCTTCATTTCTACGGTCATGCTGCCATCCTGGTTCACTCGGAAGGACTTTTCGATATCGTCATCTGCAGGTAGCATAAAGTCCTGGCCTTCCACGCAACAAACTCCGGCAAAGTTCTCTGCCTCTGACTCTGCCACCGACTCCAGAACATGACTAGAATCCATTTCGATGGAGTTTGTGGGCATGCTGTATGCGCTCTCTGCCATAGTGTTGTGGATCTGGCTCACAATGTATCGTTCTGATGAGGGAGAGAGGATCCGGGGCTTCGTGGCATAAGACCTCTTTTTGTCTTATGTTTGTACAAGTGAAATCATTGTAGAGACGGATAACCGGCCAGATGGAACATGAAAAAAGAGAAGAAAAAACAGTCAGATATAATCAATAATCATTTTGTGCGTGCATGTAGGTCATCTGTGGTATTACGTATAACATTGTCTGCACGGCTTCTAAATCTTCATCCTATGAGATTGATTACACTCGACACACTGAATTATCTTAAAGGTACAGTGCACCTACTAAAGTGCTAGCCACCTATAAAAACGTGTTTCCATGGCAATAGAATAGATGATTTTTTTTCACTTACAATTTAAAGCCTTTAGTCTTCGCACTCCTCTCCGATTCATCCTCATTCGAGTGGGTCCGAGAGGTTTTTGTGAACTGTAGTTTGCAGGTATGAACTTCTCTTTGCCTGCAGCCACTACAATCCCAGAGGACATGATCAAGCCTGGGAGGCCGTCAACCTGGAGGGAATAAAATATGTGTTAGAATGGATGTTTATTCACTGCATGATATACCAGATACAAACTAATGAAACGAGGAAACAATTGTAATTTAATTCATTTTATTTATGTATTCTTCTTTATAAATGCTTTATAAATGCTTAGAACAATGCCTGTTTTTTGTGTGTTTGTGTGTGTGCACTTTTTATAGTTGTTGCTTGTTTTTTTGCTTGTGTAAAACAAGTCACATGTTCATCCTAATGTGTTTTTAACTTGTTTAATGTGTGTTTATGTTGTTAGTTGTGTGGGTGTGGTTTGTAATTTGAAGTCTGAGCTCCTATCCGATGTTTGCTGTGTTTTTCCTGGTTTGTGTGTTATTCATTTCCCAAAACAGTAGATATACATTAGTGTTTCCAGGCCCGTTGACAACATTTAGGAGGCCGGGGTGAGAGGGTTCACTTGGGCCCCTGTTTTATAGAAAGTCAAATAAAAACTATGTAATAAGGGGCTCTTTGAACCATGAGTCTGGGACAACACACTCATTTGCCCCCATGAATGTATCCTAGAATGCTTTGCAGAGTATTAAGACGGGCAAAGAGGCTTATCACTTTCTCTTGTCGTGTGAAGGCCCTTAGAAGCCGGGTGGAAGTTAATATAGCTCAGTATAAAACATTTTTGCCCATAAACATTCACACTTACACGTCTTCCTTCTGGAGTGAGCAGTTTTGTCACGTTAAACTGCATCAGCTCGGAGATATATTCCAGGATGGATTCAAACGTGGGTGTAGTCTTCTTTTGGAGCAAGACAACACATTTTAGCTCTGGATCTCCATTGCGTAAAACCAATAGATGTTTCGGGGCCCGCATCGCCACAGGTTCGAGGTTGCGGCGTTTGGAGCCAGGGTAGAACCGGGCCTGCTCAATGGTGCGGCTTCGGGAGCTCACGGGCCGAACGTGGTACCAGGGAGGTGGCTTTTTCCGCGCCAAAGACAGATTTATGGGCTTCACCTTTCGCTGGTCTGAGCAAATGTAGGACTTGCCATCCTCCAGGTCGTCCAGCGAGGAGACAGCGTGGACGCCTCGTGGGGTGGTGATGTTCCGGACCCCAAACGGCAGAGGGACCTTCTTAGATAAGCTGTCCAGGAGTGCGTCGAATGTCTTAAAGGTGCGGTTGTTGATGACCATCTGCAGGCCGTTGAACTGAGGGTCCCCGCTCTTGTAGAAGCACACTCGCTTGGACAGAATGGGGTTGTTGACGCGCTGGTGCCGCAGCGTGGCCAAGGTGTGCCCGCTCCCGGAAAACTCCTCCGGGAGCGACCGCAGCATCCCTGGTTCATTCATTTTTCACTTGTTCTAAACACAAAGAGGAAACATGAATTTACTGTTCATTTAAAATATAAGTCACAGCTTCTACTTGAATGCATTGATCAGAATCTAAAGCACTAACTCATTATATTTATTTACTCTTTTTAAGAAACGCTAAATAAAAGGTCTGTTTTGATATGTTTGTGTGTGTGCTTTTAAAAGTTGTCGCTTTGTTTAGCTTGTTTTTATTGCTATTTTTTTGCTACGTTTGCTACATTTTAAGATATTTCATGTTTATTCTCATGTGTATTGATTGTGTTGCGTGGTCAGTAAATGTGAAGTCTGACCCCCTAATCAGACAGATCCCTGGTTAATTAATTTTTCACTTGTTCTACATGAATTTACTTTCCATTTAACATTTAAGCCATAGCTTCTATATCAATACATTCATCAGGCTCTGCTTCTGTATCTGCCTCATATTTTCTTGGATAAATAAGAAATAATTAGACTCAAAATGACTCATTGTAAACAGCGAGACACAAACAAAGTGGAAAAACAGGTGTGACGTCTGACAAACATATGCTGTTTACCTCGCGCTACGGGGGGGATCAGGTAACATGGCCCTGCTTCTGGGAAGGCCGCCACGTGAATAGCATCTTATTTGTGCGATTAATTGAATTAAGACAGCTCGCACATATGAGAAGGCACGAAAAAGCCTGTAAGACCATCCAATGTGGAAACGATTGAACACAGATGAATTTCTTTGAGTCAACACTACAAAAAATGGATAATTTATGTATAAATTATTTATATGTATACGTATGTTATATATCAAAATTGTCAGAATACGCTTAAACAACACAATATGGAATGATTCTCTAATTTAACAGCTGAGACAAGAACAGGAACAGGAAAAGGGGGGTAATTTCTATTATTTCTATATTAAGGTGAACACTAAGAAATTAATACATGAATTATAAAAAACATTATGAATATGTTTCCCTGTTCGGACAGTAACGTGAACTCGACCCTAACCTTATATTTCTGCATAAATTAATATATTCAGTAATATCCACATGCAGGATTCTTTCATACGAAAACTAAGCATGAACACGATTATAAAAGCTTTACATCAATCAAACCGGCCGGAAGGAAACAAAATCTAAAATGACGTATACTGTAATAATTGATAAAACTCACCCTTTGTCAGGATCATGAAATTGCAGGTAATTTCAGCACATCCATGGAGCTGTGGTTCCGTACTCTACATTATGCCTGCTGCTAAGTGCACGGCCACAGTTTATTTCTGGAGACCTCATCAGCCTTAATTTGCTTAATCTTTGCTTAAAGGTAATCTCCTCCTCTTGTGCACAGCTTGAAAATCCTCTTCAGGTGTGTGGCATAGATGCAACCGCACGCTCCTGGTTAGAGCTAACAATGGATATATACAGATATACAACTTTTAACAGACACTTTTTTCTACCAAATGTTCACATCCGCAGATTTTGAGAATAATTATCAAATCATCAAATCATCATATCAAATTTTATTTATTGTGCCATATGAATTATTTAGTTGTAAATTATGCCAATTTTCAGGATTATTATAGAGTTTCCCATGTAATGTAACCTCAGCAATAATTCCAGAGTAATAAATAAAAAATTATAATCTTGAATTGGTCCAAAACTTTCATCTGTATTCAAAACAAGTGTGTGTCATCCAGAGCAGGTGCTAGCATAAGTCCTTCAGGGGGCCCTTACATCCATTCAACAAACCATAATTATTCAAGCAGAAGTTTCCCTCTTATACACCCTTTTGTCATTTAAAATAACACAGCATCCAAGAAATGTACATATAAAATAAAATACAACTTACACAACACATTTCTTAAGTTTACGACCAAAGAGTAAGTGTATCTTTATCAAACAGACTATAAGGGTTCTTCCCAGGATCTTATGAAGCCTTTTTAATAAGTCTAGTTCCATTTTTTTTAATTTTTTTATTTTATTTTTTTATTTAACATATTTAATTATTTAACATTAACTAATAGGTACATCTGCAGGATAAAACTGGAACATAGTCAATAATTTCTGTGTGTTTTTCTCACACTATTATAAAATATAATATTCTTTTGAAATTGATTTCATGCGTGTTTATTGCTTTATCAATAATGTACATATTGATCATCATTTATTTCTATAATTAGTATTGTTTCATAAATCTTTGTTAAGTGTCAATCTGTGTTTTTACTTCTCAACCCTGTGTGTCTGGGGCCCTCGCTGTATGAATGGCCTCA
>JAPMNZ010963184.1:0-10270 GCA_029875035.1 Pomatoschistus microps | reverse complement strand
AAAAGATTTTCCCATAAATGCAAACCAATCTATTGTTTTGACTCTAGCGACGCCAAAGATAAACCAGGACTAGTTTCATCAACTGGAGAATCAAGCTCCTGGAAAATAGATAAAAAGATGAGTTCCACCATTTCTTATAACAATGAATAAAAGTTCCCTCATCCATAAAACTCCTGACCTCGTTATCATAGCTGAAGTGTTCTGATGGTAAACCCATGTTGGACATCAGCGTTTCTTTTTCTCTGGTCGAGCTCAGAGCTAAAGCCAAGTCTCTCCTGGGGGTAAAAAAGTGCTTGATGTTACTTTTACTTTTTACCTGGGATGGGATAAAATCATACAAACCTTTTAAAGTAAATGAAAGTGCCAGTAATCAGCACAGCAAAGGTAAAGAACAGACCCAGTCCTATTGCTTTTCCACTGTACGAGGATTCAGCCACTTGACAAAACTCTCCTTTGTAACCTGTTGCACAATGACAGCGGCTGCCGGTGCCTTCAGTAACGCAAGAGCCGTGGCCATTACACTGGCGGTCACACGATGCCTCCAGTTTTTGACCCATTGTGTCTGAAGGAGAGAATGGGGACTGGACAAGTGAGTTCTTGTAGCTTTTGGTCCTCGAAAGGCCAACCTCTACAAATGGACCTGGAAAGAAGATTGCAATAATTGCATAAAAACATAGGGCAGTCGTCCTCACATCAGTCCTCAATGAGACCTGCGACTACAGGCTTACATTCCAATTAAAGCAGGAGCTCACCAGACTCCCAGATTCCACTGCCAAGAGTTTAATGAATGAATAATTCATTTATTTCAAGCATGAGCATGACAACAATATATATCGTTAACTCAAATTCATAAACATAGTAAACACAGATTTACATTCCTTTTTCCCCATTTATTTTTTTCTTAATGAAGTAATGCACTTTAGTTAAAAAAATGTAGGGTTTGGTTTAAACCTGGTGTGCTTGATTGGAATGCAACTTTTAGGAATGGTGTTTAAAACTAAAAAAACCTGGCAATGATATATTCTTTTCAGTTTTTTTATCTAGACTCACAATCTTGTTCATCCAATCCATCCAAACAGTCTTTCACAGTGTCACAGAACTGGCTGCTGTTTATGCACTTGCTGCTGTTCGGACACCGCAGGGTGTCTGTGGGACACGAGGGCAGTTCAGCACAGGAAGAGACATTGACGGAGTAGTATCCCTGTCCACAGCGACATGTGTGACCGCCAGGGTATGGCAGACACAGGTTTGCACATCCGCCATTGTTGTAAGCACAGCTGTTGCTTCCTGGGTAATAAACATATAGATTAAAAAAAAGTTAATTGTATGTATACACCAAAATGTGTATCTTGAGTTAAAATGTATTATTTTTTGAATCATTTGTACCCATTGTTTGAATGTGTGAGACTCTTAATTGAAAGCTTTCATAATCTAAAAGTATTTCACTAGTTTGAACCATCTTTCAATTTGCAGAAAATGTTCTCCCCTTCTCACATGGTGGATTGACTCATAACAGCCAACTCCCTTTCCAAACCTTGTACATTTATTGTATTCTGTTGTACAATTGTGTTGATTATGGTTTTTGGAATAAACAGATAAATGAAATGATACACTAGACAAGTAAAAACTTACAAGCTGCAGGTAGCACAGATTATTGAAATCTTCATTAAATGTGTATGGTTGATGTCTTACGGCACAATTAAAACCTTCATGTGGCTTTTCTGTGGCAGTTTACAATGGCACAGTGTTCGCCATGATTTGGATCTCCTTCAGGGACAGCCTTTGTCTCAGCTCATCCCTGTGAAAGTATCGCATCACTTTTGCCTGCACCAAGAAGTTTTCATGCAGTCTGTGGTATTCGATACCCTTGAGAGCTAAACTCTATATTTAAATAAAAATTCAAAAACTCATCGCATAATAACATTTCAATTTGTGAACAATTAAAACATCCCATTTTGTAATCAAATAAGTTTCGAGCCTCCCATGTTTCCAACTTAACATGGGCATATTGAAAAAGGGATACTATACGTCTGTCCCACATCTACCCTCTAGTGGTTCCTACAGTACATTGCTTTTTGGGAAATAGTTTGGCACTGTGGAGGAGTGGGCAGTCACTGTGTGTTCAAAACTTTACCAAACAAGCACACTTTTATTGTGGCCAGAATCAGCTGGTTGAATGTTAAACCTTGTCAGATCAATAACTGGCTATTTTCCTAGAACCTAGCAGATTACACCACAAGGCAAAGTTTCAAATTAGATCTTTGAAGGTAGGAACAAAGTGCATAATGTAGCAATGGGGAAATTATATCACAGTGCATCATAAAACCCATTAAATAAAATGTAGAGTGTTTGAACTATGCATCCGTTTAACCCATCACAACACCTACCGGACTGGCTGATGTTGCTGTATGCTTTTATTTCATTCAAGCTGATTTTAGTCTCAAACCACAGGCGTTTTGGCTGCAGGCCCTCACTAACCCATAGTCTTGTGATATCTACACAAACATAGGTTTAGTTTAAATGCATTTCATAAAACAGCCTTTTTGTCGATTTATGCAGCTCCTATTGTGCAGATTTACCTTTGTCAAATGTCATCCAGAGCATATAATTATCAATAAAGGTGAATGAGATGAGGAAGCCACGTCCTGTTTTGTACCGTTTCAATCCTGATCCATCCAGGCCAATAGTATAGATTACTCCTTCTCCTTGAAGGGAATAAAATAAAAATAAACCTATTTACAAGGAAATGCCAAAATAAGGAAAACAAATTCCCTTACCAGTCTCAGCCCAGTAGATTACTTTGCCAGTTTCTGAAAAAACCACTGAAGATGGGACACCAGATTTCCTCCACAGCACTCTTCTATTACGTCCATCCATCCAGACGCAGCCGACTTCTGCCTGATGCTTGCCTGTCAATCCCACTATTGTGAAGCACAGCTGACCCAATGGTGGGTACACAGCAATAGACGTAGTGCCCTAAATGACAAGTATTAGTAAGCAATTTATTTCAGGTTCAATCATCGTTTACCTTCATGAATCCAGGGAGCAGTGATTCAGTGTAGCCTTTATCAGAGGTCACATGCAGATTTGGTCTCTTTGCGCTGCTCCAGTAAAGATTGGAGGTTACCCAGTCCACAGCAAGACCAGAGATCAAGTCACCCTACAACAGGTGAACAGAGCTCATCAATCAACATTTATGCCCAATATGTTTTGTCTTTACCTGGCTTAACTTCAGGACGTGTCCATCAGCAATTAGTGGTTGTCCTGACTTTGAGTCAGTCAATCTTAGTTTATCTACTCTTGCAAGATTTGCATCTGCAACAAATAAAGCCAGTCCAGGGATAGAGACAGCCATCGAGGTGGCCTCATTGACCGAAGGGAGAGCCAATACTCGTCCTGCAGGAATCTGCTTCAGCCCCACACCCTCACTATACATTGAATGCAAGTGAATCTACATGCAAGAAATTAAATGTTGTATGTTGTGCATATAATTGGTTAATTCATATTCAAAAGCAGCTGTACCTGGTATACAGTTTGTAGAGATAATAGCATGATAAAGGGTGACTCTATAGGTACTGTGCATTTGAGACCATCTTTAGAAAGCAGAAGCCCTTTTGGGCATCTGCAAACTGCACTCAGCTTTTGTGGGACAGAGGTTCCAATCCTGTTCTTCACTGCTGGAGCCAACAGGCAGACATGAGAGCAAGACAGCTTCTCACAGGGGTTGGGAACGGATGGTTGTGAAAGAGTATGCATAATCTACAACATGAAAATAATATAGGTCAATGATAGAATGACCATTTAATTAAGTCTATAAAAATGTATTGTACTTTGATTGCGAAAGGCTGCCCAGGTCTTTTAACCAGAACTTTCTGATCTTTTCCAGTTCTTTTATCAGCTGAGCGTATACCTCTCTTTTTAGTGTCAGACCAGAAGACTCGATCATTGAAAACAGACACTGCAAAAGGACTTGGAGTTTCTGCCAATTGAAGAATCTAAAAGAATACACATTCGTTCAAATTCAGACCTCTTTCATTGCAAGTTTTCACATGTGCTGATCAACCTTGACATTGCCTCCATCCACAGAGGCAGACCCAATGCATCGCAGCTTCTCATCTGCCCAATAGAACCTGTCGTCCAGTACATCAAAGGCCAAGCTGACAGGCCAACTCAAGCCTCTGCTCACTACCACCTTCCTGTTGGACCCATCCATTCCAGCCTGCTCAATCTGAGGAGTGCTGCCTATCTCAGACCATAGCATCAGCCTGTACAAGAATAAACGGTAGATCAAGACGTTATGTTACACTGAAGTCATAAATTACTTACCCCTTGTGTGAAACCAACACAAGTGAACTGGGCTGCTCCAAATCAAGGACCACAGTGTAATCCTTTTCCTTCACCGTAGAGTTGCTGAGTTTCACTGCCAGAATCTGTCCCAGCAAACCATCAACCCAGTACATGTTTTTACCCACCCAGTCCACTGCGATTATTTCAGACTTCACTCCTGCAATATTTAACAGTTTACAATGCTAGATAAAACACTACCACACCCTAAAAACAACTCAGAACACTTACCTTTTACAAGTGTCCCTTTTTTATTCATGTTGCTCATCTCAGCCCATCGTATGCCCTGATAATTAGAGCTAAGCCAGTAAATCTTGTTTTGAGCCCAGCGGTAGTCCAGAGAAAATACTGGTCGATTCGCCGATGACAGCACGCGTAAAGTGGCACTATGAAGACCCAGGATAATAATCTCAGACTGAACTGAGGCCAGAAGCAAAGGCTCATCTGCAAGGAATACTTTATATTGTGAAAAATGGAGACGAAGTTCACTACTTTCATTACAAATCAAAAATCTAATCTAAAATGAGAAATTGCATTGAAAGCCCTTTGTGAAAAGACAAAAATCTGTTCACCTTCAGCCTTGCAGCTCATCTTGTCTGGTTCCAAGTAGAACCCAGGGTGACAGCGACAAACATAGGATCCTTGAGTGTTCATACAGATGTGCTTGCAAACTCCAGAGGACACACTACATTCATCAATGTCCGAGCAGGATAGACCATTGCGGTGAAGCTGAAATCCTGGAGCACAGAAGCAACTCTGCAAAACAAATCCAAGACTAAGACTAAAAATGTGTATGTAGACAGAAACACAGAGTGGGATGTATCCGTGTGTGTGATCCATCAACTTAAATTGGTATTTTTGCCCAACACTACAAATTAGTAGAGGACTCTGGGCCAGAATGGGTGCCTTTCTCATTGGAGTTTTTCCCTCGTCTATGCTCTGGATGTTTTTACTACCTTAGCAGCTTAAAGACTTAATCTAGTCGGTGCATTTGAAATATAAAAAAAAGAAAGAACTATACTTACTAGACCAGAGGGTGTTTTCATACAGGTGTGCTCACATTTGGGAGCCAAAGAACTGGAGCACTTTCTTGTGGTACAACTTGAGCCTTCATCTGAACCGTCAGCGCAGTTTGCAACACCATTGCACACATACTTGAGGTCAAGGCATTCACCACTCCCACACTTATACAGGTGAGAAGCACATTTTCTTTCACTGCCTGTAGAAAAACACATTCATATTACCCCCATGCAAAAACAGTTTTTTACTTAATGCATACAGTGGTCTTCATCTTTTCCATTCTCGCAGTCTTCCTTTCCATCACACCTCCAGGACAAAGGGATACACTGATTGTCTTTCTCACACTGCCACTGATATTCTTTGCATTTTACCAGGGCAGTTTTGCAGTTCTAAATGAGAGCATAGGCAATGAGCAGCTCTTCAAACAATTACATGCCTTTTAATTCCAAACAGCTAACCTTTTCATCAGCACCATCTGCGCAGTCTTTCTCCCCATCACAGATCCATTCCTTTTGGAGGCACTCATGGCTATTTGGGCAGCGAAGTTGTGTTGGGCAATGTGGTGGTCTGGAGCAGTCCTTTTCATCTGAATGATCCTTACAGTCAGCATAACCATCACACCTCATTGCCTGAGAGACACACTGGCCACTTTGGCAGCGGTACTGGTCAGAAGCACAACTCACCGCACCTGAAAGACATCACGAAATCACATAAATTCATCAATGTCAGTGGTAGAAAAGTACCACTTACCACACTTTAGCTCGTCCGAGCCATCAGCACAGTCCCTCTCACCATCACAAAGGAACGTATCAGGGACACAGCGTGTATCGTTGTCACACCAGTGATGGCAGCCCTCACCAAACATCTTGCAATTAATTTCATCAGAGCGATCTTGGCAGTCCCTCTGACCATCACACACCCGATCCTTGGGAATGCATCTTTTGCCATGAGCGCACTGAAACTCATCTGAAGAATGAACAAGATTTGCAGTTCAAGTTTCCATCTTTTCGCATTTATAGCTTTATTTCAAGATTTGACAACCTAAGAACATCTTAAAGGACAACTCGCCCTCAAATCCACTTTTGCTGATAAACTGTATAAATGAGTGTCCAAGGGTGTTGTCTACATATCCTGGTCATAATTTTGTCACTTAGGCAGAAAGTTGATATTTCAACTAATCTGCACATAAAACAGTCAGTGAGGCGCCATCGGCTGGCGACTTTTGAATCTGGCGCCACCATTGGCACAGCAGTGATGGCTAACGTCAGTTGCCCTGCCGCTCTGTGGTATATAAGCGGCCTCGTCTCGTTCACGTAGCGAGTAGAAGGAATAGCGGAGAGTGTTATCGATTGTCAGGTTTGCGATTAGTTATTGCATTTAGGTAGATCATTAGCATAGAGGTTTGTTTTTTATAGATAATTGTGTAGTGATAATAGCGTTGTTGAATATTGTAGTTTTAGTCATTAGTTGCTTTTGTTAGATTGGTTAGCTGAATCTAGCAGCCTCCTCTCAACCTCCGGTGAGGACAGGGAGAGAAGTCCTCCACCTCCCAAGACCGCACAGAAGCTGGTGAGCTGGCGTCGCTGTGATCTCACTCAATCTTTGTCACGGCCAATGCTCATGTCAAGTGTCAATTAAAGCCTAGACCCGCCCAACATTCACCCCCCCTGCCTGTCCTTCAGCCCTCCAGGCTATAACCATTTTGAGGGAGACTGACAAAAGCGAAGCCAACCATTTACTCACCAATGTGCCCCAGGGCAGCTGTGGCTACAGTAGTAGTTTATCACCGCCATGTATGGGGCGAAAGAATGACATCTAAAGAGTCCGAGTGTCCAAAAAAGCACTAAATAATGCATCAGTTTTATAAACATACTTGACACTAACCTGCTTTGCACTTAGTCACACAGGCTTCTTCATCAGAGCCATCTTTACAGTCCACCTCCCCATCGCACACATGGCTGTGCAAAACACACTCCAGGCCATCTTTGCACAACTCTAGTCCCAGATGACATTTTAACGGTGGTGAAGTAGGACTGACTGGGCTAGATGAGGCTAAAATATAACAAAAAGAAACCATAAGGAAGTTTTGGGCCAATGCGACTATTTGGTTTTTAAAATAAAAAAAATGGATGAACCAGCAGAAGATCAATGGAATTGTTTACTTGTACAAAGTTTCTCATCTGAGCCATCTGCACAGTGAGAGCGCCCATCACACACTTTGTTTTGTGGGATGCATTTGATTTTATCGTGGCACAAGAAATCAGCTGAGGGAAATTACAATATTTTTAATAAATCTTTTCATATGATTTGTGTAGATCATCTTGACTCACCTGGGTGGTCACAGTGGAAAATGCAACCCCGTTCATCAAATCCATCTGGACAGTCGTCGTTGTCATCACAAAGTTTGCTCTGAGAAATGCACAAAGTAGTGCCAGGGCAGAGGACTGATGGAGAGGTGCAGGGGAAGGGTGAAGCAGTCACTTCTTTACCTGACCAAGATGTTAGAGCTACAGTGAGTGTCACCTGATACCACATTCTTACTGTGCATTACAGGCACACACAAAAACTTTACTCACTACATCCCCGTTCATCAGAGCCATCAACACAGTCCTTCTCTCCATCACACAACATTATGTTGGGTATACACCGCTTTCCGTCAAGACAATGAAATTCACAGCTCTTAGTTTGTTTCTGACAGTTTACTTCGTCAGAATGGTCAAGGCAATGGAATCTGCCGTCGCACACTTGTGAGCTAAGGATGCACATTTTTCCATGAGCACACTGGAACTCTCCTTTAATTAGATACAAGAAACAGGTCATCTTTGTTATATATTTGCAGTTTAGTACATCAATATGAACAAATATAACTAATATAACCTTCTTTGCAGGTATTTTGACACAGTAGTTCATCAGAACCGTCCTGACAGTCATCTTCTCCATCACATAAATGTCTCATCAAAACACACTGCAAGCCATCATTGCACAACTTTGAGCCGTGTGGACATTCGAGACCTCCAGGTGTAGCTTGAGATAGTCTTTGACAATTGAACTCATCTGATCCATCGCCACAGTCTGCATAACTATTACAAACCAGATCTTTTGCTACACATCTCAGAGAATCTTTGCAAAGAAAATCATCTGCAAGAAACAATTTAGAGCCATCACCATTTCTCGTGGTCAGCAAAACATCACAATACTTACCTTTATTGGGGCATCTCTGTTCACAATTCTCATCGAAGCCACCAGGGCATTCCGACTTTCCATTGCAGAATTGTGTTGGGTGAATACATACAGATGATTCAGGACATCGGACCAAAGGACGAGCACATGAAAACGTCACCTCGCTCATTAAAATTGACCCTGATGATTTTAATGAGCTGGTTTCAGCAGGGTCATCTATAAAAAGCACAAAGCCACTTCTATGAATTTCAATTCAATCAACAACAGTCAATAAGTAACTCACCACATTGGTCCTCATCTGACCCATCATTACAGTCTGTATGTCCATCGCACACATGGCTGTAATTGATGCACTCCAAGCCATCTGCACATAGTTTGGAGCCCTGTTGACACTTTAGGGCGTTTAGACTGGAGGTTGGAACCACTACACTCTGGCAGTTCACTTCATCAGAGCCATCGACGCAATGAGTCTGACCGTCACAGAGCAGATCTTGAGATACACAGCTCAGGCGATCTTTGCAGAGGAAGTCATCTATTTGGAAAGTAGGCATTTACCATAAGTTAAAAAAAACATGAATATTAGAGCCAAACCTCAAGACACACACCTTTGTATTGACATCGCTGGACACATTTCTCATCAGTTCCATCAGGACAATCTTTTCTCCCATCACAAAACTGCATTGGATGTATGCACACTGATGAACCAGGACACCGCACAGAAGGATCTCTGCAGGTATCTGGTTTTGGAGTCCAAGTATACAGCAAGGATTTCATTTGTTCTGGTCTTGTGGTAGTTTCTGGATTATCTATGAATATTAAATACAAAAAAGCACGTTTCTAATAATTCTTTTTTGATATAGCACTTTTTAGCATTTCCGTCAGTTTGCCCTAGTGTTAAACTGCACAGATTAGTGACCACTGTGACAGTGTACCCAGAGGTCCCACCACAGTACAAATCAGGCTTCTAGCTTCTGAAACTTGACTGGCTCAAGTTCCCACATGCAGGTGATACATTGAATTTTATTTTGGCCACACTTAAAAACAAACATTCCAAGAAGCAGCCAAAGTTCTATACATTAGCATTCCTCGCTTTGAAGAATGTTCAATAATAAGTATTAGTGGTTTGCTTTTATTTTTGTACTTGAGATTTTCTAATGGTTCTAAATCACACACAAACGTGTGACCTTGAGATGGAATGAGCAGAATCCAAGCTACAACCCAATGACAATCAAAACAAGTTTAGCAAGTTTCTGAGGAAGACTGAAGCACACCACCAAGGTCATGACCTTTTTGTCAATCTGTGATGGAAGTAAACAAACTCAACACTAACCATATCCATCAGGACAGTCCTTTACCATTACAAAACTGTTTTTCAGAATGCACAGATGAACCAGGACACAGTACTGAAGGGCTGCGACAGAATGGGGTCGTTGGCGTCTGAATGGTCGAGTAGATTGGTTATTTTGGAGAAAAGTCCTGATGAAATGCAGTCATCTTAGATTTTCCCTTTTAAGATTTCACCTACATCCAAAGTTTCCAAATGCTTCAAAATCTATCCTTTCATCCATTTTCGTTCCCTTTGTCCATTTCTGTGAATTGAGTGGCAATTAGTGGCCACTCAATTTACAGAGCACCCCTCACTGATCATCCTGCAGGCAGCGAGTGAGAGCATTGTCTGAAGTCCCTGCTGAAAGATCAACTTTCATGCTCAAAGGTAGCCTGGCCT
>JAPMNZ010963181.1:0-11137 GCA_029875035.1 Pomatoschistus microps | reverse complement strand
CACTGTAAGCTGAGGTCAAGCTGTTTTAATTTACATTGAGTTCTATGGGACTTTTTCCTGTGTAGCCCACGTGAATTTAGTTTGCAGTACTACGGGCGCCCCCTGTGCCCATGGGTGGGACAGCAATAAGCTAGTAATACCCTATCCAGTTATTATTATAGATCCATGATTACACGCAGTGGTTCTCAAATGGTGGGTCGGTACCAAGCCCCGGTGATCCAAGATGGCGCCCTATTCAAATCAATCCTCCTGGTTCTGCGCAGTGGACGAGCATCCCATGATGCTTTGCGCCAAGCATGTGCATGCCATGCATGTGCACAGAGGGGCTCGGCCACGCTCTGACCAATCAGAGCTGCTAATCAGAGCGGTGCTAGAGCAGAGTTACAGCGGGAAGAAAACAAGCAGTTTAATGCATTAAAGTATGTATTTATAGAAAACCAAAGGATTTAACAAGAAAAAAGTACACACTAAAATCCCCACAAAATGTGACTGTTATGTAAACTGTAGGTTCTTTTTCAGCTGAGGTCGAGCTATTAAAGTTTACATTGAGCTCTGTGTGACATTTTACCTGCAGTACCACAGGCTGGGCCCATTGGTGGGACAGCTATACCCTATCCAGATATTATTATAGATCCATGGTCGGTATTCAAAAGCGGACGATGGAATCCTTGAAATTACAATTCTTGGAACAAATTGCCCTCGATTTAAGAAAGTAATAAAATATCTCTATAATGCCACACTTGAATCAAGAAAATACAATGAATGTTATTTGAAATAAATAAATAGGATTAAATTATATGTACTTTACGTTATGTTTACGTTTGTTACTTAACTCAAAGATACATTTCTTTGTACCTTTTTCTTGATTCCAGAGTGGCCTGTGACTAATATTTGTAGCTTTGTAGTTACTCAATGTTTACAAAACAGTGTTTTACAGAAATCATTTTAATAAAAAAAAACATGAACAGTGAGCTCAAAACTAACCCGAACCCACTAGAATGTCTTATGTTGAAGAAGTGGATGAATTCTTTAGAGAGTTCATTGTGATAGTGTTGATGAAAGAACTTTTATCACTTGTCTCTGCACACAGCTGCTGTTCATATTGCCGACAGAAGTGGAGGAGAGGAGTCTAGTGGGACCAGCCTGGCTCATTCCCCAGGCAGTCACTCAAACCACATGATTGGAGTAATAACTCAATGGAGTAAGCAAGCTGATTTAGTCCCAGCTCAACACCTTCCACTGAGCAGCAGTACAGTAGCAGTAATGGGATAACTGGTTAGAAGGAAAACATGGAGACTGGAGTATGAACAAACTAGTACTGTATGTGCTAAAAGGCATAGGCCAACACAAGACAGGAGCACTGTGCTACACTTGCAAATTACTATAATTCACAGGAATTACGAGAGCATAAGTTTAGTGCAAAAATAAAAACTGTTCTTGGGTATTGCATTAAAGCTGGGAAAACCAATTTGAACAGCAATAACAACTAGTTCTAATCAATTACCATTTCTTCTTTATATCTTTCTTGGACTAAGACTTCCCTATCCAATCCAGAGGCGTAAGGGCATGAGACCCAGGACGGGTCTCCCCCGGGGTCTCATGCCCTGCCCAAGGAGGTGTCAAGGAGGCATCCGAAAAAAATTCTAAGCCACCTCAACTGGTCCTTTTGACAGCGGATCTGCTCCGAGCTCCTCCCGTGTGACTCATCACCCTTTAAGTAAAGTAGCACCCAGCCACTCTGCAGAGGATGCTCATATCAAACTCTTGTATCCACAATCTCATCCTTTTGGTCTTTACCCAAAGCTCATGACCATAGGAAAGAGAGGACAAGAGCTTTGGCCTTTCAAATCTGCTCAGCCGGCACACCCAGGGAATCCCCAAAAGGACACTCTCGGGAACACAATCAAACACCTTTTGGGCAAACTCGGTCACATTTTTCTAGTGAAATAGTTTTTAGACATGATCAGTGGTAAAAGTTTCTCGATGATGATTAATACAAGAAAAGAAGATGTTTCAGCACTGTTACCTCAATACAAGAGTAAAATCATCTTTCCTTAATTCCATTGAGTTTCAGAAATTAAGTAAATAAGTAAGTGAGTAATCTTTATTAATATACCGCCTTTCACAGACCAGAGTCACAAAGCGGTTTACAATTGTTATTTTTTGGGCATTTGTCTCTCACTCCACACAGAGAATGGAGCAGGGTCGCCAGTACAGGAGGCGCATGCCTGACCTATTGTTCATGTTTTTAGTGGTAGGGGAAACCGGAGTACCCGGAGGAAACCTACGCAGACACGGGGAGAACATGCAAACTCCACTCAGAAAGGCCCTGTTCCGACCGGGATTCGAACCCAGGACCTTCTAACAAACATTTACACAACTGTTTTCTGTATATGTTACACACATTTCTATCTACAGTTTATAAAGTTTCAGAATCAGTCTTGGGGTCATTATTCACCACTAAGCAAGTGTTGCCCATGGGGGAAATGAATGGAGATTTTCTTCCGGAACCGCAGTGTGGGTGGGCCCATTCGGAGCACAATTACTGTACAATCAATCTTTATTCCGCCCCACCCACTGAGCAGCAAGTTTGTTGAATCTGGATATTTCCTTATACAATACGATGTTAAGTTGTTTGATTTGTGCATAACTTTCCTTATTCACATGAACAGCAATAAAAACACCAGACTTTGCTGCTGGGCATCGTGAAAAAACTTTATAGTTTGTAAAGAACTCAGCAGCCCAAATGAATACAACCAAACTCAATATGGTGTGTACTCCATTTTCATTGCAGTGAAATGTTAAAAACTTAAGACAAGAAATAATACGTAACAACCACCACTACCATTGATCAAAGTAATAGATTCTATCTTTCCCTGAAGCCACTAAAGTAAATGAGCAAATGCTTTTCACTGACTTAAAACCCTTTTGAATAACAGATGATTTTTAAATGAGTCATCCTTCCTGTTCTTTCATGCTGGAAATTAAGATAGTCATGTGTCTTTCAAGATGCCACATCGCAACTTGAAAACCCCCATTTATTTTCTTAAACCCTCAGATTATCTCCAAACGATGATATAACTGCTACTAAAGTGGTCTGTTAAGTGGAGCTTGTGACCCGGAGTACATAAGGGCAGCATCCACCCACAGACACTCATCGTTCATTTCCTATAAGGGCTGGAGGTTGCTTAGAAACTCTACAACTGCCAGGACACAGATATAAAAGAAAGTTAGAATTAAATATACCAGCAAGAATTAGACGGTATAAGGGCTGTGGGCGGCTCTAGTTCTTCATGGGAAGCCACAGACAAGACAGAAAATCCTATAATGTAGCCTTCTATGTTGTAATTCTATGTGTGTTTGCGCATGTGCACTTAGTGCACTTGTATTTAGTGGTAATTATAAGAGTTTAAGTGCACTTAGTGCACTTGTAAATAGTAGTAATTATAAGAAATGTGATGTCAATTAATATCATCAATATTATTATGATATATATTTTTATGCCTGCCTTTTTCTTTTTTTACTTTTATATTTTGTTCGCACCGAGAGTCAATTTCCTAGTTTGTGACTCCTTGTAACTTACATTGGCAAAAAAGAGAGTTCAGATTCTGATTCTATGATTTGGATTTTATTTCCTTTATTATTAGATTCAAGAGTGTTTCCAAATGCTAAGGAAAAGCTTGACTTTGTTTGTATACTATACAAATTTATTCCCCAGGTAAAGAGAGAAACAAGTTGGGATAGGCATTTTCCACCAGGCTTAAAGCTACTTGTATGTTGTGTGCTCCTGGTTATGCTGAAATACACCATTATTGTGAGATTTTCTTCTCATACTTGTCTCTCTCTGCCTTATAATTTTCAGGCCATATCACTCATCACTAGTTGTTCTATATTCTCCCAGATAAACTTGCATGCCCCATTCCCAGTCTATATGACAAGGTGAATCTAACATATGCAAGTGGCTTTCTGCTGATTGGGTCACATGCTTGTCCTTCAACTTATACACTACATATGACTGCACACTTATAATCGATTAGCTCAAGTTCAATTTGGAACAGATGGCAGCTCTTATAATACAACAAGCCAATGTCATTTCTCATTAAATATGAAAAAGAACAACAGGCTGTATGGTGGTTTGTTGTGGACTAAAGACAATACATCTATATGTGTGATTATTATGTTTATTATGAAATATTCAAATCGTGATGCGAATCCTTTGTACTCAATGAAAGTTAATCTATACCTATTTGTGGCCATACTTGAATGTTTTAAAGATTACTTCAATGACGACCGCTTCATATTTCTGCGCAGCTCTAGTTAATCTGATACGGGCGCGTGGGATAATGAATTATTATTGAGTTAATACAACACAATGCTCCAAGGGATTACAGGCAGAAGGGGACATTTTAATTGTAGAGCAATTAAGACTTGTTGAGTGAAGATTTAAAAACAGAGAAGCGGAGGTAAAAAGATCAGGAAATAAAATGGCTCTTAATAAAAATGTTTATGAGGCTCTCGTAACATTAGGGGTCAAATTAGTCAGAAGGAAATAGCAGTGACCTCTTGAATGCTTAATTAATACTTGGTTAACAAAAATGAGGGAATATTGTGGAGATAAAAAATCCATATTTTTCATCAAAATTGTAGGGAAACATTTCTCAAATGAGTTTTTCACTGCAATTAACTTTTTTTCCCCCCGCTTTTATAGATGATTGCTGCCATCATGGAACACTAACAGGAGATAATAGCAGCGCACTTACAATAAAACACTGCTATAATTATGTATTTATAACATAAGGCAATGCTTTTCCTTAAATACATGGTCAACAATGGGTGCAGGCTGATCTTGAAGAATTATTGTAAAAACTGTCCAAGAAACATAGAATTGGGGTCCCGGACGAAGGAGAATAGACTGGCTAGTTTTATGTAGCTAAAAAATCCCAATAATTAAAAAGAGAAAGCGAATACCTGGCAGCCGTAATGATTGTGGATTAAAAAGACCTCAATATGACAAAAAAAATATTAAACCAAAATTGCAATTGTTGATTTAATTCCCCATATATTATCTACTGAAGATATCATTTCACATTCCACAACATTAAAAGAAGTAAACAGCTGCATTATCATTTTAAATTTTCTTTACAAAAGGAGATAATTGATAATATTTTATGCTTGTTTAAATAATTGAAGACTAATATTAACAACAATTCAAAATCATAGATCAAATTTGAGAATTGAAATATTCTAAATATATAGCAATGGACCACAGGTGTCATAGATGATCATATAGCAGACAGGAGCATGTTATGTCCTCTTCAAAACAGCTTTCTTGGCACTCCGTAGAAGTGCTAAGAGATCCTTCATTTTGATTATCCCCAACACAACACAGCATCCAGCCACACTTAACAGTAATGGTAAACTATCCATCACTGTCACCTCAGTCTATTCCTTCACTCATTGCTCTAATGTCTATAAGTCCTGTTTCAGCGTGGCCCGAATGTCTCTTCTCTAAATATTGTTTGTGGACTTGAGCTTGACCTTAAAGGAACAATACCCGTTTCTGCAAGATTATCTTCCATTTTGAAGGTTTAGCACCGCCCCGCAACTCACTCACAGGCTTCTCTTTTTGAGAAACCTCCAACTCTCCCTTACGCTCTCCTCTCACAGAGCCCCTAGTTTTACTCGTTGCAAACGTTAGCATTAGCGCAACTTCTCGTAAGCTGATGAAATGGAACAAAAGTGACACACTTCTAACAAAATATATAATTGAAAGATTACCGCTAGTTTCGCGACCAAAGGCAGTCCGAGGTGGTCCTGCACCCGCAGGGCTCTTCAGAGGATACAATGTAAGCTACGTATATTCACCTGGGTTTGATTTCTTCTTCGATAATTTTTCCGCTTTAGTTCCCTCCTCTCTTCCTCACTGTTGCATCGTTTGGGCTGTCTTGCTGTGTATGCAGTTAGAGCCAGAGGAGGTATAGCCACTTTCTGTTTGCCTGCACTGCAGACGCTAGAGGAGGCAGCCTGTTTGTAACAGTGCTGCTCCTCGTTCTGTGATTGGAGGAGAGCTAGCGTCACACTAAGTTTCTACTTTGCACTTTTTATGGCCTTCATACACAAGCTGAATCAACGGCCTCAAGTTTTCAATTGAATTACAGATTTTAATACACCTTGTATGTAGTAATTTGCATTAGAAAATATATCGGGTATAGTTCCTTTAACCTCAGCTTGGAATCAAATAGCCTTATAGGTGAAAGTTCCATCTATACATTCAAGACGAGGCTTAAAACAGTCCTCTTTAATTTTGCATATGGTAAGCTAGGTAAGAATGAGGGAAGACCAAAAATCTTAGATTGTCAGTCAAGCTACATATGGAGTCAGTTTACTGAGAGAAGTAAGATAACTTGAGCACTATCCTCTCCTTCTTTCTACTTTATCTGTCCGCATTATTAGGATTTTGCCTGTAGTCTGATCATTGCTATTCACCAGTTGTCCCATTGTCTGTTTCATGGCTCGACAATGAGACCCCTGAACCCGGCCCCCTCCATCTGCACCTGCTGCCTGCCTTTTGGCAATTTTCAAGTCCTCTGAAATAACTACTGTTGTGATTTAGGGCTGTACAAGAATACATTTAATTTAATTTATATAAAAAATATATTGATTCCATAAAAAAAGTGTCCCCTCTAATAGCTATTTCCAATATAACCACCCACGTTTACAGAGTATACTAGACTAATAATATTATTCTTCAGTTCATCATATTTCCATGCATGAAACATCCTTTTCTCTAATCACAGGATATGATGTACCAAGCATTATAGCTTTTACTGGGCAGAACCCTCAAGCTCCCGGGCCTCTGGTAGAAGACCTGAGCTTAGAGAAGGATAACAGCCTGAGGAGGGCGGTATTAACATGATTAAACATGCATACATTTTTTTCTTTATGGGACACTATGCATTTTGCACATGGACAAGCTCTTTGTAAATATACTCATAAACGCTGGTCCAGACCAGAGCAGAGAGGATTCATGGTTTTACACTGGTCCAGACCAGAGCGGAGAGGATTCATGGTCTGAATCAAACGGATCAGGCACAAATCCACTGGATGCTAACTATTTGAAAAATGCTAACAAAGCATTTACTATTTTACTTTGGACCAGAGCAGAGAAAATGTGAGTTAAAGTCCAGCTAATATCGTCAGAACGTCAGATACCTGGGATTGGTCAGGTTATAGAAACTCTTCCATATTTGCAGCATGTGTTTACAGGTGTCTAGTAGGTGATGCTTTTGGGCCATTGTTTGTGTGATCACTGGTTGCCTGCCCATTGACAAAACAGCTTGACAGCAAAATCACAACTCATTCCATGCATTTATCTTTGACCACTCCACTTCCTGCCACCAGCATTAACCCAGAGTGACCTGGGCCCGGGCTCAGAGAGGAATTAATGTTTCTGGGTCCACAAAGGGTCCTGTGGGCAGTTAGTCGTCAAGGCGACTGCAGGGGAAGTGAACAGCCTGAAGGGTATGACATGGTCCACACTATTAACCCATGTGATCTTTGACTATGACCACATCTGACATCTCCGGTTAGCGCCCACTGCCCACCATGTCCAATGGTTAGTTTACCACCAAAGCCTCCACAGCCAAAGCATATTCGCCCTTAAGTGCAAGCTGCCAAAGTTCTCCAGCAATGTAATCTTCTCCTTGGAAACAGCGCAGGCAGCTATGATGAGAGACTCCTCCAATAGATCGAGCGGAAGCCATTGTTCCTTTGTTACTTTATTTATGCTTTTTACATGTAGACAGCGCTTCCGCCTCGCAAACAAGGAAGGGGATAAGAAGAGGGTATTTTTAGCTCCAAAAGTATGTCTTCCTTCACCAGTACTGAACCTCCAAGGCAAGCACACAGTTGATAGGCACTAAATAAGTAGGAACATGGGAAAAAATTGGGTTAATGCAAATTTGATGGCATTGTACAGAAACACCTCTTTTCCACATTGAGTTTATGTATACGGTATGTTAAAGCTGTGTTAAAGCTTTTTGATTCATAGAAACATTTTGTCTTGTTTATGTAACATTTTGTCTTGTTTATGTAACATTTTGTGATTAAATAAAACCAAAACAAGCTGTCCTTATGTTAGCTTGTTGTTATCTATCCTATCTTTTACATACTGAGAGCTGATTGGCTGGTACTCTCTTTTTCACTGAAAAAGCTGATCTTAAGATGGATGCGACAGATGCCAAAAATAGATGCATTTTAAAACTAGTGATAAAATCATACTGTTCATTTTACATGGACTTTATTATATGGTACATTTTTTGTGGTTTCAAAGTTAGGTACTCCAGCTTGTGGCATTGATTTTGAGCCTATTGGGAAATCTGTCAAGTTTATAGTTTTTAATATAGTTTTCACATGCAATCCTGAAAATAGAATAACGAATTTAATTTCTGTGAAAAATCTTATTTATAGAACCAATAAATATGCGTAGTTTTCTCACAGCCTGATTAAATTATATAAGCCCGAGTTCCTGTCAGCTCTCAAGCTTCTCCCTGTGTGACTCACAGCCGCACATCTTGCTAAATACCGAAGCTGTGGAGCACGATAATGTGATTTTTTTTTGGGGTCCTAGAACATCAACAACAAAACCGTGGGAGGACTGAACTGCTTGAATAGAAATGGTTGACTTAAAAAAGAAAAACAGGAGAATTGAGTCTGAGGAGATCATTCTTATTTGTAGTACTGTGTGTCTGGCCTTGTTTGAACACACGCATTATTCAAACTCTTTAAGCTGAACAGCAGGAATTAAGAAGTAATTTAGACTTTAACCAACAGCACTCATCCACAATAGAATGTTGAACACAGTTACAACTCGCATTTGACTTTATGTAATATTCAAGAAAACCTCTAAGCCATTGTTTACAGACCCCGTCATCTTAGAATCCTTGTTTCGGTGCTCTCACGGTGTAAAAGGTATGAAAGTGCACACATTATCCAATTTACAATACAGTTGGCAGTAACTTCATTAGTCACTGTTCTGAGTTTTGTTTTTGTGCTTAGTCCTTTTAAGAGATCCTGTTTTAAGTACAAGAAAGAACCCACTGAAGCACACACTATTCTCTCTTACTTGTAACAAAAGTATTACATGTTTTTCTTTGCAAATGCACTTTCCAAGTTCCCTGCTGTACTACGGCGACCCCTGCTCCTGACGTTAGTGGCATCAGGATGGGTCAAATGCAGAGGACAAATTTCCCTATGGGGAACTTTAAAAAAGAAAAAAGAGAAAGAGAAAAAAGAAAGTTGCAGATCGGTATTAGTTTGTGCTGTTTGCGCTCCAAATGTACACAACCGCCTGGACACACAGGTGGAAATATTTGCATGGATTTGGGGACCAAATGCAAAACACAAAGATATCTTCCTAAATGTTTAACTTGCACAACCCGTGGAAATCGTTCGGCACCATTGCGAACACATCCTTTGTCTTTTCAGCTTCTCAGGTTAAATTGATACGATTGGTGCAAACGTGCAACAGTGCTCAATAAATGGCTATGGGTTATTATAAAACGCAAGAATCATATAACTTGTGATAAGTAGTCTGGTATAAGCTAGGCTATATTGGCATGGCAATTGATCTGTGCTAGTAATAAATGATAATAGTAATAAAACCAAGTAGAACAAAAGTAACTTGAAACTGAGCGTACGGGAACTGCCCTCTCTGCATATCTTTTGTTGCTTCCTGTTCATTGTTTTTGTCTATAGGTTTGAAATAAATGACTACAACAACTAGTACTGAGAACCGATTGTGTTCCGTCTTTGACCTCAGGCAATTCCGAGCTGATGAAGTTGTAAACAAGGCGCCACAATAAACCTATGTCAAGCCGGCTACTGCCCTCCTCGCTTTATGAGCCAGAGCAATGTCAAGAGTCAATGATGTCAATGTGATTAGAGTCAATCGAGATACCCGGGCTACTAGTGCGCTCAAATCAAACGAAAATAAAAATGAGCTAAGTGTCGGGACAGACAGTGCCCGGAGGTGGTACAATTGGTGAACTCCCACCAGCTGAAAATAGCAAGCCCATGATTCATCCATGTTCATGACAGCAGTGATCTGTCATTCCACCTTTAGATCCATTCTGCGGTGTCCCTAGTCTCTACAACAGCCACAGTGTGCTTTCAATTCAGCACCGCAAGTCAGTGCATCATCCCCGTATCTCAGGCCCCCTACGAACGCTCCACTGGCCAAGCGAGCCTCCGTGCTGGCATCATGAATAAAAGCTTTGCCAATAAACTTCGATTAGGATCAAAAAAGCAATGCAGCACTTAAACATGGTGAGCTTGCAGTAATCACTGGCATCTCCAGAGTGCTATCATTTGGAAACACAAGGATTAATATTTTTCTTGGAGTTGTAGACAGCTCTTGGTCTTCGGTCAGTTTGTATTAAATGCAGAGAGGGAGAAGAGGGTCTTATTACAGTAATTGGCTGCAGTGTGTGGTACAAACTGGGTAGAAATGGTCGGATAGGAGATAGGAGGATAAGGGTGGTACAGGAAATCCCAGAGGTAGGATATGTGAGTTTTAATAAGCTGAGGAAAAGCTCTTCACAAAGCGCCTGGGGTCCACTGGGAAAAGACCTCAGAGCTGATGACCATAGCACCGTGAGCAGCCAACAGGACGGATGGAGCCAGCGGTGATGGAGGCTAGAGCAGAAGCCAGGGCGAAAGACTACAACAGGGACTTTTACAATGCTTTGGAAAAAAGGGTGTGGGATGGTTCATGGAAGAAGAAGACATGGTAAGGAATACAATGCTACAATGTCCGGGCAACAATGCTTAAAAAAAAGTATCGCTTTGTGTATTGAAATGACGTGTCTCTCTTTGACCTGATCCATTCAAATATGTGACCAACAATATGGTAAGAAAGTATCAATCAAAAGACAAATGGAATAAGTTCTGACCAATGTGGGTTTAATGAGCCTTCTTAACTGATATATACGGTGACATGTTATTCTCTTAATAGTAGTTTACTTGATGAGGACAGATTTTTATTCAGTCTAAAGATGTTAGTACTGACTTATTGCATTCAGCACTCTGTTCTGCATAAGAAAACTAAACTTAGGCACAATATCCATTGCATGATCTA
>JAPMNZ010963175.1:0-14519 GCA_029875035.1 Pomatoschistus microps | reverse complement strand
CCAATCAGTCCTTACAGCTGAGAGGGTGACGTCTGATGGGAGGGGTACGATGCTCCACCCCATGCAGCATGACTTCCATATGAATACTCTATAAAGGGTACAGATGTGTTTCAATAAAATGCATTATCTAATCATTGCCTAGAGACCCCCTGAGATGGGGAAATACTGTGGCTGAAAAGGACAGTTCTACCTGGCATATTATGTTTTCCGCCGGGGTTCTGTGGACTAGCTGCGATAGCCTGTATAGGGCCGGTCGTTTGGTAGCCAGTCTTTGAGGTGCGAGAAATGGCACCAAATCGGGACACAGTGGGCTGAGGACCAAAGGGGATAATGGGGTCATCATCCTTGACTTCTGTTCCTCGCCGAGAAGACTCCAGAGATGGTTCTCTCAGACTTTTTGCTTCTACATTCTAATAAAGACACAAATGACCATTGTATTAGAATACACAGAGTGGTGTTGAGAGATCTTAAAATTACTTACCATCATATCCATGCTCCCTGGAACCATAACGTCTTTGGGTTTGGCATCTTTTGTCCCAATGTAGGAACCAATTGTATCACAGGACCAAGGAGAATATTGACCTGCATAATCTGGCTCCCTACATTTCACAAGTGTTTTTGAGCTCTCATCCCCGTACTGAGAGGAGAGGGGGGGGAAAGTTACAATCTAAACTTTAAGACATAACACTTAAATATACATGTACCGACCTCATGTGGGTAATCACTGGGAAATGGGTGAGAAAGAGTCGGAGACGCTGCAAATGGAGGCGGGGATACCACCTTACGCTCCTCCAGCTGGGACAGCAGCTCCTGCCGGCGACGATGCAAGTAGTCCAGACTATGATGCGAGGCTGTGTAAGACGGTCCCTAGAGTCCACAAACAAATGATTTAGTTGATTAGGAATGAAAACTGTTTTTGTAGTTTGACGGAAGGATAAAAAAGAGAATGTAACACTTACTCTTACATATGGCCTCATGGATGGGGGCTGAGTGCCTGGTGGATAGTAGGCATCAGGTGGGTATCTATCTCGAGAATTGGGCTCTTGATGGTACATAGAGCTCGCCTGCCCTGACTGCGGGGGAACATCGAGTGGCGCAGGGCTCATTCTGACTAGACCTTCCCTCTGTGGTGGATACGGTTGTGGCGGGCCGTTGTAGTTTCCGTGGCGACCTCTGTCAAAGTGCTGTGGATGAGGATAGGAGAAGGGAGGTCCAGAGTGGGACGCCTGGTATGAGCGTTCGGGTGGACCGTAGCCAGGATAGGGGTCCTGGTAAGGCGGACCACCAGCCTCATTGGGCGGAGGATTACGCACATAATCTCTGGTGACGTACTGTGGTTGCTGTTGATAGTGGTAACCTGAAATAATAAGATATTACCATAAAATTAAAAAAAATAATATATATATATATATATATATATATATACATATATTCTTTTTTCTTCTTTTTTTAATAATAGAGTTTGTGGGCACTTACCTGTAGGATATTGTGAGGGCTCATACTGAGAGGCTGATGGTGGGGGTCTAATACAGTACATGTCAGTTAATGGTGGCTGTGAGTAAACTGGAGAACCTCTGGCGACAACAGGCATCTGCTTCACTGAGTGATGATCCGCAGGCAGCCGGGGATGAACCATGCTGTGAGGTGGTAGTGGCATGCCAGCTTTCGGAATTGGATCCATCCTACCATAATAAATACAACCAAATATATAAACATGTGGCAAGGTTCATCACAAATAATGTTGCTTCTTGAAGACAATTAAGTTATTCCTCTGACGTTTAACACATTTTATTCCATGCATACAAAATTAATAATTGAACTGTAAAATAAATGAATAAATTATATGTATTACCTTTTTTGATTCAAATATAAAACATCAAGGTAGGTGCATATAGGAATAAAGCAGCTCTGCAAGATTTAAGTTGTGGGAGATCGGCAATATCTTAGGGCACCGCAGCTCAGAGGTTGACAATGGCTGATGTAGATACACACACATCAACGAGACCAACAATACTTGTGTGATGATAATTTGGCTTTCTCATTGGATAATAATCTTGAGAACCATGATATGAAATGTGGACATGATGTCCATTCTTTAAGATTAGGAGAATCTAATCATGCTCATGAAATCAAAAATAAATATGTATTCACATTTTGATCAGAACAGGCCAAATATGATCACATACTCCTTGTGTCAGGGATACAGATAAAAGTGTAGAGAATAAAAGCATATTGTCTGACTAAGCTTGTAAATATACACTGTACAGTAAGTCAAGTCTGTGAATATTTTAGAAATGTGTGTAGTTATACTACTACACTCATTTTCTCAGGTGTTAAGCAATACAAAATCACTGTTGGATAAATGTCGGTATACATTTTGTGTGTCCAAACTGACTAAGTACAGTCCACTTACACATCAGGAGGTGATCCAGGTGCACTGGGACTGCCTCCTTCCATCTTGATGGGTTTGCGGAGCAGTTCATAGGAGACTGAATCAGTGCCACGGGCAATGAGCTGAGGGAGGGAAGGAGCTCCACTGCCGTTGGTGAGTGGTGAAGCCTTCCGGGTTACAGCAACATCCAGGGGAAGGCCATCTTCTGTCATGAGCCCCCCACTTCCAGGAAGGCGAGCAGCCAGACGTTTATTCATTTTTCGATATCTGGATAGCATAAGCGTGGATGATTCAGTTTTATAGTAAAACCACATTTTGAAGTGAACTCATGACTTTAGTATAACACTCACTTCTCAAGTTCCTCCTGAGAATGAGCAAAAGTACAACTGGCACCACGAGGACATCCTCCCTTTTGCTTCATGTCACGGCACATGTATGTTTTATATTTGCTGTGCTGAGGAGGCTGTAAAAAAGATATGGCCAGTGTCATAAAATACACCATATATTTGATTCAAATAAGAGTCATTCTGACAAATTATGTTCTACACACGGTAGAAAAATTAGAAATAGAAATTAAATAAACCTGTTGAGGGTCAGCTCCTTTCTTGCTGTGATTCTGGATAAAGTCTACCAGACCATGAACCACTGTCTTCACTGCAACTAATCCTTTCTCCAGTTGTTCCCAAGTCGGAGGTGGGGCATCTGAAAAAGATTTTTTTTCCTTTAATAATAGATTTCTAAATAGCCTTTTCAAAAATCCAAGAGTTCTCACCAGGACTGGGATCAATATTAGCCAGGAGTTCTAAGTGGGGTCGAAGCCTGTTTAAATTAGCTGGGTCACCAGTCCTTTGCAGCGCTATGGTCAGCTCTTGAACACTCTGAGCAAATGACGCTGGGGTTTGCAGCTATAAAGAAAATCCAAAATGTACATGTAAATGTGAAACAGAAGTTACAGCCAGTTACAGTGAGGTAACTCTTTATACAAACCTTGTCAATAATAGATTGCATGTGTGATTTATGAGACTGATCTCCATACAACAAAGACGACCACTGGTCAGGAGCAATGCGCAAGCCACCTTCCATAGCAATCTGTACAATCTGGGAATCATGTTCCCTTCTCAAAGCTTCATATGTGCGAAACTCCTCCTTTAGTTGCATTAGAGATGAATCTTCATCACGCTTTGTAACCTGTAAAATCATTAGGTTTTTTTGTATTTATAGAATAAGTTTTGTTTATACAAGGTTTAGTAATATGCCAAAACCTACCTTGAAGCAGGATGCCCTGTAGAGGAGCTGCACCACATGGCCTATGCTAGTCTTTGATGCCTGTGGAAAGCGGGGTTCTAACCTCTGGACTACAAAAAGAACTAATACTTTTCTGGATAGTGCCGATCCATCTTCTAAAGCTAGTAGAACCAGTTTTAGAGCCTCTTCCTGCATTGCTAAAAAGCAAACAGAAGCATAAATCAGTTTCCTTAATATCTAACAAAGATAATAAAAAATAATTATATTAATAGAGCAGTCTATACCTGGACCAAGAAACTGGCATCCTCGTGCTCTGACAGCAGCCCAAAGGTTGGAGGAAAGCTGCTGAGGGTTTTGATGCTGTAAAATCAGTTCTGTGACAGTTCTTTCACCCAAACTGCGGGCAGCTCTCATTGCCCTGACACGACCCTCCTCCTCCACCAGCTGACAGTGGACCAGTGTCACCAGTTTCCTCTGCATGGGTCGACTGAGAATGCTTTGTGCCGTGCTGCTCAGACCTACACCTGATGCAAACAATTGTGAGGGGGAAAAGAAATTGGTACATTATACGTTTTGTTATTGCAATTGCAGTCTGCAATTTGAATTCTCTACACCAGGGTCCCCAAATGGCAGGCCAGGTTGGACCCCGAGACCGTATTCTCTGAACCTTTTCTTAAAAAATACATTATTACTTTTTATTATTGTAAATATTCACCAAAAGCAGTTTGTAAGCAGGCAGGGGCGAGGGTGGCTATGTGCGCAGCAGGGTCCTTCGGAGAAAACTTTACGAAGCTGTCAAAACAACTTCAGCGGCATCTAAACATCAATCTAGTCTTATCCGAGTGAGTCAGAGACGAGGAAAGAGACGGGAGTGAGCGCAGTGTACGGAGAGATGGACGCTAGTGTCTTCTGTGTGTGAGCGGAGGCGTGGGGAGGAGGAGCAGGTGTGTGAACTGCTATTGCCGATGTTTAGTCCGAATGAATCTCAAAAATATATTATGAAACTTTAGCAAACAGTGTATGCCCAGCTTTAGTGATCACTGCAAGCACAGTGCATTTTGGGAAAGCATAAAAAGCCAGAGAGTATGGAGGCAATGACAGAAACGTTATATGATGGAGAAAGAAGCACTTCAACAAAAAGGTCTGCCAGATGCTTATCCTCCAAAATTATCATGTACATGTGTTGCACCCTCTGCTCCGAGAGTTTTAGAGAGGTTTGCAGTGTGTTGTGTAGAAAGAAACAGGAGATTAATGCTATGTGTGAATCATCAACACTTATTTAATTATCATTTTTTTTATCATTCTTAATACTGTGGTTGCAGGTTTTCAATGATTCAATATGTAAAATGGTTGGAATGGATTTCTATGAAATCAAATATGTGTATTATGTCCGGACCCTAATCTATTTAACTGATCAAGTAAGTGGACCTCGTGCCAATTTAATTGGGGACCCCTGCTCTACACTAATAGTTTTCTTGTTACACAAGAGTTATTATTCACAAACCTCAGTTGTCTACATGGACAATAGGTTTAAAGTGTCTACACGGACAAAAGAATAAAATGATTCATGAATTACTGAAGTATGCACAAGATACTGTCCAATAGACTCGTGATGTTGCAAAGACATGTCATCCATATCATCTTAATCGTAAAATAACTTTCAGTGGTAAATTTATTAACAGCTTCGTGCAAACGTGCACTGCACCACAGTTCACATGGTTTGAATAAATTATAAAAACTGCATTTTGAGGTGTTGCTTGAACGTTGAGGTGCTAGATAATCTTCTGAAAATGTATGTGTGTATATACCTCTAGTATTGCTGAGAGGTTTGAGGTATAGTGCAAGCTCCTCCACACACTGCCTGGCTTCTTCATAATGTGATGAATCTTCTGGACTGGTGATCAACGCAACAGGTTGAGCTTTAGGAACCTGTAGAAAAACACACTTCAAGTTGCATTATTTCACTTTCCTTAAGTTAAAGCTGGGTTTCCTCTTTTTCAAACATAAAAGGAGGAAGTAGATATCTTATCCATCTACTTTTTCTTATCCATTTTCATGTGGTCAAGTGGCAGGTGTTATAAGAGGATCTTTGTTTACATCTGCGTGCCCATGCGCCACTCTCTAGGGAGCCAGAAAACAGAGCGGCACATTCAAAAGCCTAGATGCGACGAGTACTTTTAAAAGACTTTGTGGGACTATATATAAGCACAATATCGGAGGAGACATAAAGATAAGCTAAAAAATAAGTATATTTTCAGTGAAAAAGAAGTCCGTGATTGTAACGAAAGCCGAGATCAGACCAGGTCGAGTCACCACGGCATTCTCATCTGCCGTGGGTGATTACGAAGGAGAATAGAGAAATCATCACGCCCTGTGACAGTAAAACCAGGTAAGTTTTGTCTTTCTGTTGATCCCGGAATCCTGGCTTTCTTCTGACCATTCATTCTCCTGATCACCCAACCATTTCTCGCATTTTTCGCTGTTATTTTCCGAAAGACATTGGGGAAAAAAACTATCTGGTCCCAGCGCGCCGTACAACCGACCACACAATAAGAGTGGACAATTTGATTTAGAAAATCCTATCTCCAAACGACTAAAACTAGTTAGCGCTCTAGACCGGCACGGAAAAACCATAAACAACGACGCCACTCAAAGATCTTCCTATAGCAGACATAGATCACATTGCTGTGCATTGCCTTTTTAAATGCTCAAATTGTTCATCTTTACTTGGGATCTAGATAAAGCCTGGTTTTAGTTCAGTCTGTGGCCCAGTGCTTGAGACTGACAACATTTGTAAATAATAATAATAATTAATGTATGGAAAAATATACTATATTTTGGGACTCAATATAGCAAATGCCCCAGCCACTTCGAAATGTACGCATGCAAAATTATCTTGAGTATTGCTGAGAGGTATGAGGTATATTGCAAGCTCCTTTACACACTCCCTAGCTTCTTCATAAGGTCGTGAATATAGATTTTTCATACATCTACCTTTATCCAATCCCTTAAAAACATGAATTTTAAAAGAAAAGTAAAACCATAAAGCGACAGCCAGTTACTCATATATATCAACATACATAAAATATTTGTAGCTACCTCATTTGTTCCGATTAAAACATTATAAATACAATCATAGGTAACCCAGCTTTAATGTAAACAATTATACAGTACAAAAATATCATACCTGGCCTCCAACCAGCTGCAACAAGGCTGTATTAACAGGTAACTGTTCAATGTCCGTGCTGATGGCCGTCTGGTCAAAGGGACAGGCCTTTCGGTGCAACTTGTTCAGGCACATCTTGCAGACAGTGTGTCCACAGCCCAAGCTAATAGGCCGTCGAACAGTCTCCTCAAACGTCTGTGTGCAGATTGGGCACAACAGAAACTCTGTCCATTGAGGTGCTTGCACAGGCATGGTTGTAGGTTGATGGGACAAGTGTGTGTAAATGTATCTTAACACACAAAATATATAATAATAATATAATAATTATATATGGAAGATTCCACTGGAATCAAAATTTCTTCTTCCGAACTCAATTGTTCTTAAATGTCCTCACACATTGTGGATTTTTTATTACATTGCGCGATGAATACTGTAAAAGACAAACACAAAAAGAGGACCACATTAGTTGGTTAATTAAAACATGTATTTTTGACATTCGTTGCAGGCTATACAACATAATTCAATTAACAGTTACATATTAAGTGGACAGTTAGAGAATGCAACATAATATTTTACCAGTTAATAATACTGCACATTTAGAGCCTGTGTTACCAAACAGTTTTCTTTTTGAAGCCTCATTACATGTCAGAGTAAATAGCCAGTTCGTATTATGCTAAACTCATTTGTTGATGCAGAAATAAACTGAGGTTTATATTTACGACAAAACTCTGAGACACGTCATAAGTATTAGTAATAATGTTAATAACAGTCCTTAGTCAGATCATATCGACCACTGTGGCCTACTTTAAAGAGTCCGATACTGCTATGACTATGGACAAAGGGTCTTCAGCAGGCTAACAGCAAAGTCCCTTTGCGCTATAAGTACATCCAATTTGGCGTTGTTGACAGTCGTAAGATTATTTTAACACACAGTCTTGGGGCGAGGTGCATCCCTCGGATATATTTGACCTATAACTACATAGGATATCACGCACACCAGCGCAATTAAAGTTAAACCTTAATACAAATGGCTCTTTTGGAAAGGCTAGCAAGCGGTAGCTTGAAATCTTAGCATGCTAAGCTATGGGTGGCTAAGTTGATATGTTGGCTATCAAGTAGCCATTCGCCGCCTATGTGTTGCTGTGGTATTTAACGCTACAACAAAATGCCATCAGATATATTTACACAACTTTACAGTTCATCTGCCTGCATAGAGCAATAGAGCCATAACGAAATGTAACACAGTCTAATCATAGGTTTAGGCTTTGGCAAAAGAACAAACACAGTGACATCGAAAATCTAACGTTAGCCATTTGTAATATTGAGATTATGTAACACACAGTCCCCCCGATATCTACATACACATCTCGAATAAAAAAATGTTTTGCGTATAAGATCACTATCATCAACTTCCAGATAATTATTTTTGCAGAGATAAAACACATATACGGTGCATACAAGGCTGCAGACAAGGCTCCTCCCAACACTAACCAATAGTTAGCCTCTTAGCTTAGCCTAGCTTCTGATTTAGTAGCAACTACCCATCGCTTTGCGTCACTAATACAGTGTATAGCCAACAATATATAACGCTTTGAGTTCTGTTCGCCACACATAAACACACACTACAAGTACTTACTCATTCCAAACGATATGGAAGATTTTCATCCGTTTTAAGGAGAAGATTGCGATATTTTCTTGCCATGTCGACTGAGCAGCTTTGCGGCTGCGAGGTTTGGGAGGGTGTCAACTACTACAGCACTCGAGCCGGTTACAGCAGGCTGTGTGGGGGTGTGTACGTGCGTGAGTGTGTGTGTGTGTGTATACAGAGCAGGGCGCCCTCCTGAGGGCATTCAGAAAATGACTATGTAATTACCAGACTATACATGTTTATTATTGTACATTTAGCTCCAACACGTTTTTTAGATAAAGGCTTACTGTAGAAGTCTGTTTAATTACCTGCAGATAATAGACCACGGCCATATAAAGGACGTGTTCAATATGTTGCCACACAACAGCTTGTATTTTACTCTAACTATTATCTTGGGCCTCGTTCGGTTTAGCTGTGCAAACAACCGAGGGATTTTAAATTATTATCTTTATTATTAATGTACTGTGTGACTGTTTCTATCTTGTTTTGTTCAGTTTGAGTTGTCTTGTGTATGAATTGTGCTATGCAAATAAACTTGCCATGCCTTAGTCTTTGTATTTCTCGACTGCACACCCTCATTGTTTAGATTGTATCAGATACCATGCATTGTCACGGTGAATAATTCTTGGTTCTACTAATTGGTATAAAGCAATAATTTCCCGAAAATCATGGCGAAATATTCAGAATTATTGATCATATCTAAATCAGTTGGTGAGCTACATCAGGTAGCTCTCGAGCAATTTGTTAGGGACCGTTTGAAGCCAACATGTGTAAACTATTATATAAACTCTTATTAATCTTGTATCTGCACAAACAAGCACAAAGATACTGGCCAGGTTTTCTAAGGGTTTTTAACTTTAGCAAAGGCTATTTCTCCACGTGGGAATTCAGTGACGTTTTCTTTCTCCCCTTCTATCATTCCAAAAATATTGGCTAAATTTAACATTTCGTGCACCTCATTAAAATAAACACAGGTTAATAGGCACCCGATTGGGTTTAGAGTTTAGACCAATAAGGAAAAACTTGACATGGCGAATACTCATAATCCAGAACTGTCTTCGCGCTCTGGCAGCCAATGTGTGCGCACTGGAGGAAATACTTATGCAACAGAGATTCTCGGTAGCGGATTCACCAGGCAAGGGCGAAATTAAGCGTGCATTTTTGAATTCAATTTTTTTCCTAATCCTACTGATTCAGAGGGGATTACGGAACCAATCATGATTGAGAGACCGCTAGTCCGTCCCACACTCCGCGCACCGCCTCCTGAAAGCAGCGTGTGAATCTCCAGCACCATCAGCATCATCAGCACTACGCCACTTTCCAAACAGCAGGAGGTTTGTTTGTTTCCATTTTTCATCGATTATCTGTTTGCCAAACGAATTACTATTGGAGATTATTCAGGCGATTTGTATTTTTATTTGTTTATTTTTTTGTAAAAAGTTTTTAGTGAACAATTTTGGTTGTCAAGAATATAGCCATCGATGCCCTCAACAACATTCAGGTACGCTATATGCATCTAGCCTTATGGCTGTTGGTTGGCATGCTATCAAACGTGTGAATTCTTTTCTAACGTTGCAAAAAGTAACGATTTCATCTCCCATAAAAAAATGGAATGGGGAAAAATAGTGATTGCTTTCAGGTCAGTTTTCTGAATGATCAAAAGCAGTGAGTGCCCTTGTGTTTGTTTGAATAAGGGTTCAGTTGCAGGCAGCAGTTGCTTATTCTCATCCAAAAGGATTATCCGTTGCACAGCAAAGTAATCACTAGATAAGGCAACGCGACTGAATTCACATTACATATCTACAAGCCAGGAAAAGTAAATGAGATGTAAAATATAAAGTCTTGAAACAAGTGTGTTTTTTTGCAGCCAATGGAGGGAGACGCAGGTGTGGATAAGATTTTGGTGAAAGAAAAGAACAACTCGTCTCCGCCTGCAGGGCTGCCGATTAACTGGAATCTTATAACTGGCCCAGTCCCTCAGCCCATATTCTCCACATCTCCCTCTATCCTTCCTCAAGATTCAGATGTACATTCTCTGCAAACCAAACTGAAGACGTTTAGCCAGCGCTGTCAAAGAGGGAGGGAAAAAGAAAGAGAAAGATTTAATTTGGTCACCCAGGAAAGAGATGTGTGCGGCATTGCACCAGAAATCTATTTGAGACCAAGGGAGAGAGGAAAGAATCTGGCACCCATTACTGTTCAATCCTGGCGCTCTGGGGCTGCCAGGACTTTGAGTACAAGTGATGAGGATCCTGAAGTGCCGGTTCAGGTTAAATTAGAGATCCACAGCCCACCAGCTGAAACAAAGATGCTCTCCCAAGAAAAACAGGCTTCACCAAAAGTGGGACTGGATCTCACACAAAGTGAAAGTTTGGAGAGTGTTTTGTCAAATAATTTGAATAATGAAAAGTCAAACGAATGCTTATCAACATATCCGCCTTCTGTCTCAACATCCTCAAGCACTAATTTTTCCTCTACCCTTTCTGCATCCACAAGACATTGGGCACCGCCTAAAGGATTTTGGAGAATAGCACGGCCAGAGACACTGCTTCTAACTGGTGTCAGTCCATCAACTTTACCTATTATGGACCACACTAAGATTGACAAAAAAAGCAAGGAATCTGCCAAAATCGACGACATATGTGGGATTGTTGGAGTGGCAGTAGATGATGCGGTTGCTCTGGATGCGATTAAACATTCGGACAGTATGGAATGTTACCTGGAGAGGTGTGAGCATAAGCAGCAAGATACCAAAGGCCTGCGTACTTCTGACAATAAGGAGAACACATCTTCACAAAGTGATTCCTTTCCTTCTGATGGCACCCTTACAGCCAAACAAAAAGCGTATGCAAAGTTGCGAGAAAGACAACTGAGTCGTGGAGTAGCAAAGAAGCAGGTTGGTGACACTGTGGACCAACCTGAAGACACAATATCTATACAAGGTACAATTTGAGGTTCAAGACCCTTACTTTCAAAATAGAAATCAATATGACGTCACCGCTAAAGATGATGATAGTCAATGCTGGGATCGAATGACTATTAACAGATGCTTAAGTGGTTTCTATAACACGTGGCATTTTTAATGAAAGTATGTGTAAAACGTGCCTTGTAAGAGCGGTCCCAGCTGTTGCAGATTGAGCTAAGCCTGTCTCCCCATGTTATACAGGAGTGCAGTGTGTAACCTGGCGGGTTCCCATGCTGAACAGATGTCAGCTGTGCAGATGTGCAGAAGGGTGTTGCTATTATTAGCAGGCTGAGCTCTAGGGCAGTCCCAGCGTTTTGTCCATCAGTGCACTTAAAAGACTTGTTGGAAGGTGACAGAAGAGGTATTTGCCATGTCGTAGTCTAATGGTAATTGCAATCAATACGAACTCTCCCTACAGCCATGCACCTCACGCAGTAATAATACAAACTATTGATGAATAAAAACATGTTTAGAATGTCTCTATTTGCCTGCGACTGCTAATAATGTAATATTTGATTAGCAGAGTATGAAATATTACATCATATCCACTGCAGACTTGTGTTAATAGAGTTGTTCATATTTATTTTCAATACATGAAGTAACACAAACGTTTAAATTGCATGTGCCTCTGCTTTTGTATCTCAGATGTCTCAGGCGTTTCGGACGACACAGACTCAGCCCTTCTTCCCCAGGATATTGAACCGTATTTGAGGTGAGCAACGCAGCTCCTGTATCCTCCTGGCACGACCGATGACATACAACTCCTGCGTGCTATTTTTATCCTTGTCTCATAAATTCCACTTTGCCACCACCATGGATTGAAGGAATAGAAGGAAATCTATTGAGAGCAAGCACGCGGCTTGTGCAGAGGATCAAAACAAACATTGCAACAAGGAAAGGGGATTGAGGGGAAAGTGCTCTCACGATGTTGCATTATTTAGCATAATTACATAGAGTTACATAAGGTGTTTTGAAAGTGGAAATGTTATTGTACATTTTACCACTCAGGGCCCTTATCGTGTGCATATAGTCCCATCAAATATGTTTTTCTTTTGATGTGCCCTCTAAAGAATAAATTATGCGCAACCCATTATGAGGATTACCCACATGGTATCATGCTATCTTTATCACTGGCTACAGGATAAAGACACGTTCAGACGCCGAAGCACAATGCTGAGCAGCTTAACTCGAGTGCGTAAGGGTAGTTGACAGGGCTTGTATGTTGGCTAGACCCGGACTGCTCTCCATAAGTCTGAAACACACAACCTTCATTAACAATACATCTTTATTAGTATACTTTTCAGAAAACAATGTTCAAGTTAATATAAACATAATTATAGTATAAAATATCAAAATGAAGAACAAATACAGAGAAATAAAGTAGACAGTGGGCAGTTAACGGAACAAAGATAATGTGGAACAGTAGAATACAATGTAAACAGTTCAACAGACATTTAACACAAGAAGTCCCAGATCAGTCCGTTTGACGACTTTTTGTTTTGGAAGTACATCGCTTCTGAACGTTTTTGGTCTTCATAACTTGTGACTGTTTCTGTTTCTACATGCAGTTGGTTTCAATGTGATTATGTTTTAAATCATCTTGCTCTTGACCGGTCCTGGACTGGTTCAGAGCAATCTCAGCTTGGAGCAAGAGCGAGTTACCATAGCATAGCATAACAGAAATGCTTGCTGTATTTCTGTATATATTAATATTAACCATTCTTAGCATGTATTAAAGAAAAAAAACATATGAATTACTTATTATTTATAAAGCAATTGTTTATGGGAGCCGTCGAAAGGACCGCTCTGAGAGTTCTAGTAGTTTCAGAATTACGGGAGTTGATAGAAGTGAGTTTTAACAAGTGATTTAAAAGAGGGTACTGATGGTGCAAGCTTTATCTTCCAAAGCTGAGGGACCTTCAGAGGATCTAAGGCTGCAGGTGCACGTAGGGGGTTAAAAGTCAAAACATCTAAAATGCACAGGGAGCCAGTGGAGGGATGCTGAAACAGGGCTATTGGGCTTCCTTATGTTTAAACTCTATAAGTTCTATATAACTACAAATTCCTGTTCAAAGCACACCAATCTGGCACAATATCTAAGTTGTCCCTTTTTTGTCCAAATGTAGGTCATTAATGAATGAGGAACTTCCTCTGAGTCCAAGACATGAACAAGCTAAAAGACTTCTGGAAAGGGCCAGGCAAAAGGCACGGTCCAATCACATCAAAGGTGATCGAGCAAGCAGACGAGTTCAGCCTGATGAGGAAGACGCCATGTAAGCTACACTGCCACATCATTATGACCCCAACATCTGAACATGATCTTTGGGAGTTCTGTAGATGGAACATATTATACCATACCTAATTTCAGCTGAATGTATCTCAAATATATCAAAGCTGGGGTGGGGTACCCTCTCACGATGAATTGTTCACTCTATGCATGTGAATATTAGTCATGGAACTAATCTGTTTTGAGACCTATGAAGCAGATTTTTACTTTGCACATTTCATACAGTGTGGTATAAAGTAGCAATATGTAAGATTTTCATGTCAAGTCATCATTAAATGGCCCTAATCTGTCAGAAGGCATTAATAAACCATAATCTTTTCCAATACTTCTTTAACTAATAACAGTAGTTCAGCCGAGATATTTGGATTTCGAAATCAGTTTTACAGCCCCTAGATCTTATCTTTGTTTTCATTTCATTGTCCCGCCCTCGACCGTTTTACCAATCAGAAAGTCTGTGATCTCTAATCTAGCTGGAAAAGAAACATGTGGCCGCAGAAAAAAGGAGCTCTTGTTATGAATCTAAAATTAACGAAAAAACAAGGAATAAAACAAGGATTTCTATCGAGGCCTTTGTGAAAAAGGTGTTGGTTATAGATTTGTTGTTGACAAAACTCTTGTCTATTTTTACATACTGATCCTTTAAATTTTTTTAGATGTGAAAAAATGATGATTAATTTTCTTCAACAAACACATACATGGTCGTAGAAAATAATTTCACGTTGAGCCTAATTTGGAGGCAGAAATGGCTCTGAACAAAACTGTTGTGTCTTTGGTTAAGACACTTCACCCACTTTAAAGTGTGTGTGTGTGTGTGTG
>JAPMNZ010963166.1:0-36527 GCA_029875035.1 Pomatoschistus microps | reverse complement strand
GGTGGTATTTGTTTAAGACCTGAAAATCATTAACTTGATCGTAGACCAATTGACCATTTATTTGTAATTCTATTAGTAAAACTTAAATGGGTCAAAAAAGGTAACACCTGAAATGTGTTATGATAAAAAGACAAGCAGATTTTGCTATATAATGGCACCAGTTCAGCAATATTGTATATGTATAGTAATTCTGCCAATGACCATGCTAATTTTAAACAAGTAAACTGACTATCCACCAGTGGAAGTGAAATTTCATCATGGAAAAACTCTTACATGAATGTCTGGAGATTAATTGTGAGAAATACATGTTTATTTTAGCTTCTCAATGTCCCAAGGAAAAAAAAGGAAACTTGTGAAATGGTCGTACAGAAGTCCAGTTGTATCTCTTCACAATTCGGTATTTTGAGGCAGTTTTGATGCTTTAAAAATGTGAATGTCTTTCTCTGGGTCATAGTAAACTTCCTCGACTGCAAAACTCTGCTTTAGCATGTTCAAAAAGGCGCCGTCACGTTCATAGCGGATTTTGCAGGACAGCAGGACGATCGTCGTATCCGAACACAAGTACTTCAAAGTTTCAAGTAACGCCGCAAAAGTGTTTTCCAAGTACACGATGTCTGCTCCTAAAATCAAATGGAAGCCTCCAGCCGGATAACGCTGCAGATCCTCCCCCCACGTCAGCTCCGACACAGAGGCAGACCCCAGCATGTCTGTAGGTAAGTTGGACTTGACGTTAGTGGAGAGGGAGTCCAAGGCAGGCTCTCTGTCCGTGATGGTCACATTGGCCCCTAAAGATAATGAGAATAGAGATCCTTTATTCGTCCAACAGCGGGGAAGTGAGGAGCACAAGATAAATTAACAAAATCTCTAACTTTAGCATAAAAAGAAGCAATCTCTAGATTTTTGATAAGGCAGAAAATATAAAACCTCCAACTTTAGCAAAATTAAAAAGCAAGAATTAGGTGCTAAATCACAGACTTAAAAGATGAATAATAAATTAAAGATATACAGATTTTCTCCTTACTAAAGAAGTTAATATAAAATCTGTACATGTTAGCAGCATGTGGGTACAAAACGAGTGACAGTTGACACTTGATTTTTTATTGTACATTCTGACAAATAATACACTTTTTTTGCACATAGGAGTAAAGCAGTTTTAATCTATCATTGTTTTGTTTTCAGAATAAACACACATCTTTCGCGAATAAATTGATATAACAAGTTGAAACTGTATTGGTCCTTCAGGTTAATGCAATTGCACTGTATAGTCTACAGGACTAATTCAATAGTTTAGCGTGCAATTACTTACTTGGAAATGGGGCATAATTAAACAAATGGTGTAAGTACTTTGATTAAGTACAAACAGTTTTAAAAGATTTGTAATTAACACCATAAATGTAAACATATTTCTTTCAATATACACTAATTATATATTGAACTGAACCCAAATTACTACTTCCATTTTTCCTTAACCAAATCTGTTATTATTAAAGGATTAAACAAGTAGCAGGAACCTTTTGTAGACATACCTAATAATGCTGCCACAATTCCCACCAGACCAGTCCCAGCTCCCAGCTCCAGGACAGATTTCCCTTTTAACTCCACACTTCCAAGTTCTAGATACATGCTCAACACAACGGCCTGCAAAAGAGACAAACCAATCAATTACATCAGTCATCTTATGCATTTGTTGTTATTATAATGTTAATGTTTCAACTCACAGCATCCCATACAACAGCAGCCACTCCAAGCTTCTTCCAATCTTGTGCTATGTTTATGTCGTGGTTACAGAATCTAAAGTTGGCAGATGCGTTGTGGAATTTAGAAAGGATTGGCACAGAATTCTCCACGTACGGAACAAGAGCCATCGTATTAAAAAAAGAAATAAAAGCACAAAAATACAGCTAAAATGTGTGAAATGCGCTGTTCATGTTTTGCTTGTGCAGAACTTCCTCTCTCTTCCTCTTCAGTAAGCGGCGCGCTACTGCCTCTTACTGGGGGGAAATTGAATTGCATTAGATAAATTATGTTGTATTTAATTATCGTTTTCCCAGAGATGTTTTAAAATGCCTTGTATCTTATTTAGGCTACAGTCTTTACATGCGATGTTTATATCTGTCGTAAGTTTCATAAATTAGCTGTGGCATCTTTAGTATGTTGGTCAAGTAAAAAGAGAGTTGCAGTTTCCTGTTTTATTTTCTATTCAAAACTAAAGTAAAAGTTGTTATCTACAAGCAATGTATTTATGATCAAAAAACGTTCATTAAAATTGATATTACGTCAACTATTTTCCGTTAATGTAAAAATAAAGTTTTATTTTATTTTGAAAAACAAAAAGCGGAAGTTGGGTATAAACTAAAACTCTCCGGTGTGACTTTTGACAAGCAGACATGCGACGAGGTGCTAATGTCCAATATCTCTTTCTAATCCCTCTATAACCTCTCTACCGCCCCGTAAATCCAATGTAGATCCACCGTGCGTCTTTTTCCATCTTATTTTTATTTGACGTTGGATTGTTTTAAAGACTCGCTGAAGCAGACAGGACCATTTGTTACTGAAATGGATCTGAAAATGGACTGACGCGCGGAGGCTAGCGTTAGCAGCTAGCCATGGAGGAAGATCGAGAAGCTCCACCCAAACTATTCTTCTATCTGCTGTTAAAATGAGTTGTTAATCAGACTTTGACAACCGAAGCCAACGTATTCAGACATTTCAGTGTATTATTCGTGTGCCAAGAAGTGCGCCACTGACTAGCACACGCCCTAAATATGTCAGCTGTCGTGCAAGGTACTAGAGATGTATTAACATGGACTTTTCATATCGTTGTTTTGTCTACACTTGAACCACATATAGCTACTTTTATATGATTGACACTGGGATATGCATACGTACATAATTGCTGTGGACTGAAGAGGAATTTAAATTGAAAATTCTAGTTTCGTTTAGTAGAGTTAGCTCAAGTTGTTTGACTTCGTGTAATACAAAAAAATACAAAATTCTATACATTACTTAATACAAATATTTATCTTTTTAAATGAAAAGGGACCAAAGCTGCAAGTATTTCACTATTTATATCCAAAACCATGTCTTCCTTATTACTGCGATTTAATTAGTATTTCCTTGACTTGTTGAGTATTTAGTCGCATGGAAACGTTTGGGACAATAGTAGAGTATTAGGTGAGCCATGGGGGGGTCCGTGTCTTGCTGCATCTCCCCGGGGGACAGTCCCAAGTTCCACCGCAGGGAGCTGGAGCTGGAGGAGTGTCCCATCACCACAGCAGAGGACTTGAGCGAGGACACTAGGACATACCTGCAGCACATCAGCGACCGGGAGCTGCCAGATGGTGTGTTCAGTTCTGAAAGCCTAGAAGATTGTGACGGTTCAGATTGATAATCTTTGTTTTTTCTTTGTGTGTCAGAGTTGGCCCAGGAAGAAAATCCGTCTGACCATCCAAGAGCAAGCACCCTATTCCTCAACAAGTCCCAAACGGATGGTAAATAATAGTCACTTTAATAATGTCAGAATGTACAATATAGAACCACATGTGCTACTGTCGCTGTACTTAGCCATCAAGTACAGATGTATACACACAACTATATACAATATTTTATAGAGATTTTAGACCTGAAAAAAATCTCTATCTTAAGCAAAAGGAATTATGCTAAAGATAGAGGTTTTTACTGTTTTTTTATGCTAGAAATGTTTTATTTAGAGATTCATTATGCATATATCTTGTGTTGTGTGAAACTCATTCCTACTATCTGTAACTTGTGATTTGTCAATACTGAAATTTACCCACTAATAAGGGATCTCTCAATCTTAAATATGTTCCAGCTGATAGTATGTGATCAAATCTAAGTGGATTACTCTCTTTTATTTCAGTGAGAGAGAAGAGAAAAAGCAACTACTTAAATCATGTAAGTATTGACATAACATAACTTTCACTCATGAAATCATGTCTAGCTTCAAACTTTGTTAATGTATAATTTATTTCTGCATATTATTCAGCCACGGAAGTAATATTTGCAGTTGAATTCAGTCATATTTATTTTGTTCAATAGCTGATGGCCAAAAGCATACATCATTGTAATGTCACATAGTACTTGCTCAAGTGTAATGACATTCATGTTTGAGCTTCTATTATTTTATTTATACCGGTAACATTTTCCATGATGCAAAACAATCCCACTCCAATGAATCCTGGTGTTTATGTAAAGCAGATTTTAAACACACACTAGCTTTGCATTATAGTACAGGTCCAGGTGGTCAAAGATTTGTATGTAAATGGTTGTATATATTACTATGCCGATTAAAGGATTTTGCATGGATCCGTAACACATTGGTATAGTGTCATTGGAAACATGCTAAAAAATGACCAACTTTTATGCCATGTATTTTATATTATGAACATGATGAATGTGAAGAAAGTACCATTTGACCTAATTGATGGATCATTAATTGTATATACCTGTTGTGTGAATAAATCGATGGATGAATGACCGATATCTTATCAGATGTCTCCGGGACTCTTGACCAAGAAGTACAGCTCCTGCTCAACAATATTTATCGACGACAGCACAGTCAGCCAGCCAAACCTCAAGAGCACTATCAAATGGTGAGTACGAGCACACCTCGCATTATGTATTTGTATTTTTGTAAACACGAGAATAATGAACGTTGTGTTTTTGAAAGACAACTACTATCAGGCTGTTATCACCTTGTAAACATTTTGGCTGCAGAGCTACGACCCATCTTCTGTTCGAGCCAAAACATGTAAACAAGAAGAAGGTCCTTTATTTCTCGCACAATGGGGAAGTTTCAGTTTAATACATACACATACACATATACATCAAGGCAAGCAGCGAACATTACTTCGGCGCTCCTTATAGGAAAAGTGGGTTAAATGTCTTGCCCAAGGACACGACGACAGTAGACATCAGTGGAGTTGGTTGAGAAGGTGTCCCAGTGGGCTCGAACCCACGACCTTCGGGTTCAGTTGGTATTACTATTATTATTATTAGTCAGGGGTTTTTGCACCTATGTCTTGCTTCATCATACTAAAGTTGGAGATTTTAGACTTTTTTACGCAATGCTATTTCATTTTACTGTAGATATATTTTTCATTTATCTTGTGCTGTGTGCTCCTCATCCCTACTGTCTGTAACTTGTGATCTAACACCAAATTATCCCGCTGTGGGACGTATAAAGGATCTCTTATTCTCATCTCAACCAGTAGTTGTCTTTCAAATGATTATTAGCTGTTAAAAGCTAGACAAAATCCACTTCACAAAGAGTTGTGAATCCGAACGGTGGAGACGGAGCGACGTGAGCCTCGCAGTCGGAGAAAAGCAGTTTCATTTTGTCTCTTCCAATTTGTGCTTCTGTTCCAGCGTGGCATTGGCCATCTATTATCACATCAAAAACAGGTAGGCTCTGTTCCCCATTGATTGTTTCATATTGGCTTTGCATGACACCCTTGGCTTCTTGAATCTCACGTCTAACTCACTAATACAATTGTTTTGAGGTGTTGTGACCAAACTAATGCTTGTCTTGCGTGTTAGTGATTTGAAATGCACGACGAATAATTATAATAGATTATAGGGTGTGGCATGTATTGATCTAAGCTTAATGTTTCTGTTTGAGTAAATTATTAAAGCTTTAGTTGTATAGCCCTAGCTGTGTTGTGTTGTGTTGCATGTTCAGTATTATATGTAAATGTGCAAAAACAGATTCAATTCAATCTTTTCGTGGTGATTGTGTATTCTTTCCCCCCCAAAAAATTCCAGAGATTCCAATCGCTCTTTGGATATTTTTGACGAGAAGAAGCATCCTTTATCGGTAAGTATCTGCGAGTGAGAGAATATTGGCCCGTCAGCAGGTCTGCAGTAACCTCACCATCACCTGCTCTCTACAGCGTGAGAAAGTTCCGGATGAGTACTCCGTGGTGGACCCCGAACACAAGCTGATCTACCGCTTCATACGCACTCTCTTCAGCTCGGCACAACTCACGGCCGAATGCGCTATCGTCACTCTGGTAGGTGGAAAAGGGAACTGAAACGCATAACGGTAGCTTCCTGAAACACAATTTCCATTCTTGAGTGCTAAAATCAAAGATGATGTTAGACGTTGGTGCTTAGAGACTTTTTTGATCTCACAAAGGATCAAAAAAGAGGAGAAATGTACATCTCCTCTGTCTTTTGCACACCCCAGGATCTCCTGGGGTGTGCAAAAGACAGGAAATATGCAAATAACTATAACAATAATGATGATAATTTTTTATGTAATATTGATAGAATTTGCACATCCGGGCCCTGGGGTCAGTTCTCTGCCTGCTTAAGCAAAGACTTACCATAATTTTCATAGTGTTGTCAGTGTGATGGATTGTTTTTTTTTTTTTTATTTGAGCAGAAATGAGTATTTACAAAAATGCACAAGATATTCAAACTATTATTTTCAGAAAAAAATATAATGAGTAAATAAGAACCTGTGCATGGTTTTGAAGCAAAAAGCATATTTTAATCCTATCTCCTCGACATTCAAATGGATCCTACAATTCAATACCGCAACAAAAGAATCAAAACCCTTTAATACCCTCCAACAAAGCACAGCACTACACACTATGACAGCAATAGATTAAGATTAAGAAATCTGTTATCCCTCCCACAGTGGGGAAATTTCAGATATTTGCATTCCTTAGTCTTTAGAGAACTTTAGTACTTTTATGTTGCCTACTGTGCTTACAGTATAAACTTACACATGCAAATATAAACACATAAATATAAAGTTGAGCAACAGTATTTGCCAGAGTTTCTCCATGTGTTGGTGAAACTATGTATATTATTTGTTTAATGTTATAAGTTCAATGTATTTACACATATTTCTATTTATAATTTGTCAGCTCAAAATGGAGCGGGAAAGTAAAAACATGTAGACTCCCACCCCATGAACGTAATTGAAACACATAAGTGAGTGTAGTTATTTAGCATTGAGTAACTATTTTACACAAGAGAACCACTGATGTTCACTTTTTTCATCTTGGCCTTTCTAATATTATGAAGCAGGGGGATCAAACTGAATTTTTTACTGGACATTTGTAAATATTGCCAGGTTTACCTCGAAAGACTCCTGACGTATGCAGAGATGGACATTTGCCCGAGCAACTGGAAACGTATCGTTCTTGGAGCCATTCTGCTGGCCTCCAAAGTGTGGGATGACCAGGCCGTGTGGAATGTAGACTACTGCCAGATCCTCAAAGACATCACCGTGGAGGACATGTGAGTAACAGTAATATTAATACTAATGATACATTTTTATATTGCATCTTATATTTGTAACCTCAAAGAAGCGTATACTTATGCCTACCCTGAAATGAATATATGAAACATTTATTGACGTCTGATTACTTTTCCTTGTTACGAGGACTCCCACAATAATGATACTACTAGAACTCCACTTGCCGCCAAGAAAATTTTTCAAAATTACATAAGAGACTGAGAAAAAAAATATTATGGCATAAGACACATGTTTTGTTTTGCATGCTTGTTTTTACTTTGACCAATCACACGCAAGCTTGAATGCGCCCCACTCAAAATGACCAAAAGGGTCGCACAAGGGTTAAAAACATTGTAGTTTCGAAAGTTGAGTCTTTGGCTTCATGACCCTAACCCTAAGCACACCCAGAGAGGAAAACAAAAGACAAGGATAGTCTATAGAAAACACCAAACAGGAGCGCTCACTCTGTGCTGAACAAAAGTCATACTTGCAAGTTTCAAGGTTTCACCCAAGTCTTTTTTTTTATTCTACTTTGTGCAACATACATACATAACATAACATACGCTATCCCTTAATCACACTTTCCCTTATTGTGCAGCTCTACCGTCCACTTGTAATGCTTGCAGTGGTCCTAAGCTACTATTGTAAAAAGATGTATTTCTCTTATTTATTCATTAGGAAAAGTGAAAAATAATCTTAAGTACCGTACAAGAATGAAGACTGATGTTGTTTATTCGTTCTGGTGCAGGAATGAGATGGAGCGCCACTTCTTGGAGCTGCTGCAGTTCAACATCAACGTCCCGGCGAGTGTTTATGCCAAGTATTACTTTGACCTGCGCTCGCTGGCAGATGAAAACAACCTCAGCTTCCCCCTGGAGCCATTGAGCAACAAGAGAGCACAGAAACTGGAGGTACTGATCACACAGCTTCACCTCACAATGTGAAAATTATACGCGCACACTAAGGTTTTTGCATGTTCCTCTCCTTACCTCCTCTTAAAATCATAATTTGGAAAGTACAATTTGTTTTGCCGGTGAATATGAACATGTAAGTGTAGTGAAAGTGATGCAGATCTTGCCAAGTTTTATGTACATTCAGTATAAATATAAGGCAGTATTTTGTTTTGACAAAGTAATTAAGGCCAGTATTCTTTATTTGTATAGTGCATTGCCCTGATCAAGGTCACGTAAAGGTAAAAGTGCACTTCAGAGCACAAAGTAAAGGTGCAGATAGAGCACAATTTAGGTGTAGTGGTAATCTGTGTAGCAACTAACCTTTATTTAACCTGGAAAAAGTGTATTTATTTCTACTTTCATCCGTTTTTTTTGGCTCATTAATTAGTATCTGCCAACTATTTCTACTCGTGTATCAGCCAATTGCCTCAACCTTGTGCATTCAAAAGTCCACAGCCTCTAAACTTGGCAGGCCCAAAAAAAATACTCCCCTCAGCATTGACACACATCTGGAACGTAGCGCTTGGCAAAATGACTTTAAAAATGAATTGGATGACTCTTTTTTCTGGTTACGCCACCATCGGCAAGGAGTGAGATTGCAAGCATGTCAGTGACCCGCCCCCATCCGTAGTGACCCAGCATCCATCACATCATCTGCATCTCGGTCTATAGATTTTACCACATTTCGGTGTGATTTTTTTCGGTTTGGATTCCTGTCTGCGCAATTATTCTGTGAAATGTCAATTCCTTTAATTTAAATATCCCAAATTTTCCCTCTTAGAAAATATATTTGTACAGTTCTATTATAGACATTGACAGAAGTTGAGTATTAAACTGATATATTTGGATGCTTCTTTTTTTGTCTCAAGGCCATCTCCAGATTGTGTGAGGACAAGTACAAGGACTTGAAGAAATCTGCCATGAAGAGGTCCGTCAGCGCAGACAACCTGATCGGCGTCAGGACGGCGCAGGCTGTGCTCTCGTGAAAATGCTCCTAAGTATTTTCTCTCGGCTTCACCGGGAAAGGACGTCAAGAGCCTCCAACACGCACTGTATCATGTTCTCTGTGACAGACTCGTCACGTTCTCAGCATGGTGAAAATGAAGTCTTTTTGTCATTAGTAGATGTCTCGTTATGAAATCTCCAAAAGGATGTAATTCAGCATGAAAGTACGTCCTGAAGATTTCACAACTCTTCTTCCTCAAGTTTGAACCGTGACGAATGGAGACCAAACTACCCTGTGGTGTAGTGCAGCACACGGACAGCGTAGACTTGTTTTTGCTTACTGTGTAGGCCTTTTAATAGCTGTGAAATGTACAAGACTATTTAATTTCAAATAAATACAGTGGCTAAAAACCAAATGAAAATATGACTTTGTTTTTTAGTCAACTTAAGCTTTATAATTTTATCTATAATTTTTTCTTTTGTCTTGTAATTGAAATGGGTGAGTAATGAGTAACTTCACTGTATTTCAAAATAAGATTATTACTACTATACACAATACTATGATTGAAACGGCAATACTGGACGGACCATGTTTTTACACTTCAATGTCATATTGCAATAAAAAAAAAATCTGCAGTGGGATAACTTTGCGCATATCCTTTCGACCACTCCCATTCAAATCAATGGAAATCTGAAAAAAAATATTTGATTTTTCACTGATTACAATTAAGTAATTCATACAGGTCTTTTTCTGAAATCCATGCTAAAACTGGTTGATATAAATGAAATACTAACTGATGCAAGTAAACAGTGTGTTGCTATAGTAACTAGTACTTGCGCCTTGCTGAGGTTGCTTTGAGCCTGTCTAGGACCAATCCATAAACGTAATTATATGGATGTAAACTACATATAGATACAGAACAAGTCACAAAGTTTTGAAGACCATGAATATACATACGTGGATTAATTACACTTCCAGAATGATCTGGGAGTGTTAAAGAAGCGGCTAACCTGCATCGATTTACACAATATACTACAATTACTATGTGCGTATCTATTAGTATTTGTACTGGAAGTAATCTCTGCTGTTTGAATGCATTGTGAATAACATACATATTTGTATTGCTTACATTAATTTATTACTGCATTTTCCACAAATGTCCTCATGGGGGCACTACAACCCCATCAAAACTAAACCCTATTTTGCTCAACTCAATTAACATGTATTACACTTTTAAAGTATAATAATTGATATTGATATTTGGGTGAGATTATGACAGTGACAACTTGTCATGTTATGACCACCAATAATTTATTTAGGAAACAAGTCGAAGCAAAATGATACAGAATTTTGTTCATAGGAAAAAAAGTAGGTGTGAGAATTCATTCAGCAATAGTAAATACTTTGTTGAACCCCATTTGTCTGCAATCACAGTAGTAATTCTATAAACAAAATGACTGGGCCATTCTTGCACATAAATACGTTTTATTAACCTCTATTTTATGCATTCGTTTTTTTTCGTGCCTTTCTGCTTAGAGGTACACTCTGCTGACTTTCACATTGTTTCTTTCAAGATTAGTATTTTTATTTACCCTGCTATCAACTCTGACACTCTTCCCTGTCCTTGTTGAAGAAAAGGAGGCCCCGAGCATGATGCTGCCACCTGAATATTTGACACTGGGATTGGTGCACAGAGGGCGATGAGACATATATACTGATTAAATCTATGACCACATTTTAATGTTGTTCGTTGACCTTTACACTCATCACAATGTTTTCACTTCAGTTGTCTGTTAATTTGTTGTGGTCTTTCTGTTAAAAAAATAAAATAAATAGTTGTAAATGAGCAAAAGTTCAAGATGTAGTACACAGTCACAACCTACTGTGTACATGTAGTACATTTTGTACAGTAAAGTCTATAGTTTTCTCTGAAAATAGCTCATGGTTGAAGCACATATGATTTTTGAAGTGTTCTATCTAAAAGGAGCATAATGCGGGAACCATTAACACAATAGGAATGGCAAAAAAAGGTTTAAGTCAGAGGATTTGGATTTGAGACTGCGCACAGGTTCATAAGGCCTAAGCAAATCCAACCCGACTGGCAGGTTTTAAGATAAGAATTTTAAAGTCAATCGGGACCTGGAGCCAGTGAGGAGCCCTTTACACAGGTGTAAAGGAGATATTTTTACTTGGCCAAGAATGTGCTGTGATCAACTATATCAAAACATGGAAAGAGCACAAAGATGCATCTCTTGCCTGAGTCAAGAAGCAGCTGGACATTATCTGTGAAGTGTGGTCTCAGTGGTTTCTATTATTTGATCTAAGGCCAGATTGAAATACATCAAACATGTTATTTTAATTTAGTTTTTTTTAGTTAAAGACTAAGACAATTATTTTACTAAGTGTAGTTTTGATCTTGGCATTCATTCAGTGGATTCGGATGTTTTATTTGTTTTTTCAAATAGGGGCGAGAGTGTGGTCTTATAGAAGGAGTCTTGACTCAGGATACCACTGGAAGCGTTTGAGGCTCTATTCGGAATACCGCCTCTACGGATAAAATAGGGGAAGAAAATAAAAATGTATTGTCCAATTATATTATACAGGTGTGAATTTCTGGTTCATTACAGTAATGTTCATTAATGTACACCGTCCCTGTCAAATAAACAGCTTAAATGGATAAATGGAAAGACGGTATATTTGGCTTTGCTGTAGAGTCCATGCAGTTTATCTGTGCTGTATTTCTGCTTACGCAGGTCAATACAAATGTGTCCATCGTGTATGATGAAGCCATCGACAGCCAACTGTGTCTGGACTGATATGCCCATCCAAGTGTCACCTAATAATTGAGCTTTATCTCAATATAAGCGAGAAGCCAGTGCAGGTATACAATCCTGAAGTGTCATAGTAAAATGAATAGCTGCAGCTTGCATGTGACTGCTGGTGTGTCCTGCTGGGATCACAGTGCCGGAGCAGCTTCATTAATCTCGGGGCTGTCCTGGGACTCTGGCTCTGAACTCTGGAACAGCTCTGTGCCGAACAAGCTCATGCCCCCAGGGGAGACAGTCAGTTTACCCTCTGCACGCCTGGGTCACTCTGCGTATCATACACAATGTCAAAGCATGTCCATTCAGGCCCAGGAGTGCTGATGCTGATGCTCATTGTTTTAGACGGGACCCAGCATAATGTGCGAGAATTCTATGTGTCAAAAATATTTGGATAAACATTTCTTATGGTAGTAAGAGCAGGGGGACTGCACAGCTGACAGGCTCGAGCTGCTGCTTTCTCACGTTGCGTAGACTCAAAGTGTACAAAACAATAATTACTAGCAAAATGTGAGGAAACCGGTTTTGTGTGTGTCTAGGTGACCATTCCAGTCTGCTGTCTTTTTATTGTGTACATTTCTGCTGTGCTCAGATCTTACGACTCTGCTTTATTGAAAATTTGAATAAAGAAATAGCTTGAGACTAGAAACAAATTTTTTACGATGTGTAGATTAGCTCAGCTGTGTAATGGGGACTGGACATTGTAATTTAATACATCCATGAGAATCACACTCATGACGTCGACAGGTTGACATCGGGTAATATGCACACTAAGTCGACTGAAAATTATATAGTCGTTCAATCCCTAGTTCACGCATGAATCTTTCAAACAACGTTACATCTTACTGAAATCAGGTTATACTTGGTAGAGTAACTGCGTTACTTGCAGGGGTTCGGTATTTTAGCTCAAACAAAAAAAGTGTCTTCACAAATGCTTGCGTTGCATGTATGGAGCCGAGTGCTAAAGACATTGGCCAAAAAGAATTTGAATGGAGCAACTACTGTTGGTTACATCAATGTGATGGTAAAATTGTTAATGTCATCCCTCTCCAGCTGCTGTTCCCGTGCGTAACACATCGTTTCACAGCGTTTCACAGCGGACCACTACAGTGTCCCGTATGAGCAGTGTCTGCTCCCATGGGGCACGGTGCTGCACATACAATCAGCCACGCAGCAGTTTTGCCTTTTCCCTCCACTTCCCCTGATGTGCAGACAAAGTGCTGAACGTGCCGCAGAGGTTTGCTTGTGGTCCCTGCCCTACAGACTCAGGGTCTGTTCATGTGTCCTGTCCTGATTAAAGCTGGGCCAAGAGTTTTGCAAAAGTAAATATTGTGACCAAATCAGACCACAGGACGAGCTGAGAAGTCTCCCGCTGAGCTGCGGGATTCTGTACATGGGGCAACTATCAGTCGTACTCTACACCAATCTGACCTTAATGGACGAGTGGCATTACTGAAAGGAAAGCCTGTGCATACAACTGAAGAATTTTATCTTTTCAATTTACCGTTATTTATTATTGTAATCCTTTGTGTGATTTTAATGTTTTTAATTACCTGTCATTTTAATTGTGTTTTAATGGTGTTTTTTTGTTTGTTTTATGTGATGATTTGTGCCTTGTGTGGTGTCGACTGTGTAGGAAAAGTGCTCTATAAATAAAGACTGATTGATAAATCCTTTTTCAAGTTTGCCAGAAGTCTTAACATGTGGAAAAAGGTGCTTTGGTCAAAGGAGACAAAAATGTAACCTCTTGGTTCAAACAAAAAAACACATTTGGTGGGAGTGCATTAGGCTATAGGGCTGCATTTCTACTGCAAGGAGCAGCAGGACAATGACCCACAAACTCTAAAATGGAATGGATTAAATAAAACATTAATGTGTTAGAATGGTCCAGTCAAAGTCCGGCCCTAAATCTTATATATAAGTTTTGTTTACAAAACAACTCAAGTTCTGTCAAAGTCGATGTCTTTACAAAGCAAAACTTTACAATTCTTCTCCTTTCCTCTCTGTCCTGCCCCAAATTGTGTAATTATCTTTCGTTATCCTTAATACAATAACATGCCTATTAGTTAACACAAGACTGATTATTGAATATGCAAACAAGTAATTTGAATCCATTTTTGTTGTGGTCCCATTTCTTCTATTGTGAAAATGATCTTATTCATGGTACGTGCCTAACTTTTAGAACTGCAATACTTACATTAATCAAATATGAATGATATTAATGTGTCGGATGTAACACCTACCCTGCTGCTCTGCCCTGCTACATGCAGCGCAACGCCCTCATCCATTTAGGCACGCAGCACTTTGTTAATTGCGTCAGACACTTGTGGATACAGTGTGAATGTCTGATTTTCACCTCTTACAATAACAACAATTAAAACTATAAACCGCAGAGAGGACTGTGACTAAAGATGTTGGTTTTGAATAAAAGTAAAATGTTGCCTGTATTTTGCCTCTGGTTGTAGTCCTAGTGGCACATCCTTCATTAAATCACTACATCAGGACAAACTGAAACTTATCGTTATGTTCTGCGATATTCCTCCCAAAATGCAACAAACCAGGTGTGAGACAGAAGTTTTATCAAATACAGGTTGATCATCATATGGACTGATTGCTGTGATCCTCCCGCCTCACATTACATTTTTGTCTTATTCATAGGATGTAGTATTTGTAGTAGACTGTTGTGCCTCTAATGAACTCAAATTGGATCATCAGAGCAATTTCAAGGCCATGGCATTATACTTTATCTCCCAATAAAGTTTACTTTACAGAAAGTCTTTAAAAAAATCCCACAAAAATGATTGCCCAAAAGTTATATTTTTTTTGTAGTTCAGACTGTGAGAAAACCTATTTATCAGTTCACAAGTCAAAGTAATGACTTGTTCTGTTGTTAGTTTGTGTTTCTTTTGATGACCATTATTTGTTGCCTCTGATTCTGCCCCCTACTGGCTGCTGGCAGGGCTTCTTTCCTGACTCGACCCCCACTGATGCCCCTGCCGAGCTGCCTGATGTATGAGCGCTGATCCTCTGTTGCCTTCTGAATCCAATGTATTTGGGCAATTATATCTGTTTATAATGGCTCAAAAAAAAAGTAACTCAAAGAAAAATGGACCACAAAGGAATGTCCACAAAAGTCATGAACGGTGAGACAGCACAATGTGGCAATCATATTATTGGCGGCTGTCAGACCGTGCACGTCAGGAAGATAGAAACTCACAGCCTCCATCTCCCAGAACTGAGAAACTCCTGGGTCTCCCTGACCATGTGGAAGTTAGTACCGACCGCTGCGATAGTTCATGTCTGCTTCACTGCAGTGTTTCCCAACCTTTTGGAACTATACAACTATAATGTTAACGATGTTATAATCCAAATAGAATACCCCCAACAGAGTTCTATTCTGTTAGGAATAATCAAAAGGACCAGTGGTTAAAAAAGGACTTTTAGACTGATAGGGCAATTATTTTTAATTTTACTCAATACATGTGGAGAAAAAGTAAAATAAAGGTCAGCTCTAAAATCATCATTCTTGGTTGATAGCCGCTCATATTGGTATGTTATTGGAGTGTTGGGCTTTATCAGTGTGACCTGGAATGATATGCTGAAGTATTGTCATTGCAGTGACACGGTGGCATTATTGGAGGTTCTGCTCGACTGAGTTGTGGTGCTGTGTTGGCTGCTTGGTGCATCACAAATACAAAGTGCTTATCTATACACAGTGCGGTACATGTTTTCTTTTGCACAGAACAGGGGAAATATGGAGATTGGTTTTCTGTACTAAATCCACCTCATAAGCAAATTTTGCTAAACAAAGTATTTTGTATTGAGTTAAAAGCAAGGATATAGGTTCTGTTGTACTGTAGGCCAACTGTAGGTCTATATTTAATTGATTTTCATTTCACATTTTCGTACAACTAGCTACTTTTGCTGTCAATAATATGAGCAGAGTAAGGTTTCAGGGGGCATATTTGTATCTTTTTAAAACAAGATCCTTTTGATTTTGTACCATTGTCTTGAAACAAGATTTTGGCATTTTGCCAATCTATGACTTATTTTTTATCACTTTTTGCAGTGTAAGACCCTTTTATTGAACCTTCAAAGTTTTAAATGCTGTTTCTTTGGTTTAAAACATTTTCAAATAACATTTATCTCCATTGAAAACAAATCACTATAGGATTTAGGTTTACTCATGGAATAATGCAGGTGATTCCTATAGCAGAACAGGCTTTTTATGTGGATTTTTGTCAGTTTGATGTTTTAGTGGACAAGCTCCAGTTTTAGGGGCGATTGCGGTAAATTACTTAATTTCTCTAGAAAACTGTATGTTTAGTCATGTGACAATCAATTCAGGAACTCGCCCAGCTTTTCAATGTTGCTGTGAAAAACACGCACAACAATTGGATTGGTTTGTTTTTACCCCAAAAACTTGTTTAGCTTGTCTAATGTGTTTGCTACCTGAAGTTGTATTTAACTTGTATTTTGAGATGAATTGTTGTTCTAGTGACTGTGTAATAAGACCACCTTGGCAACAACAAAGAAAGTACAAACATTCCTTAATTCATGTCTGCGAAAGATTCTTTGTTCTACTCTGACTCGACCATCACTGGACTCATCTCTGAGGACGACGACCCAGATTACAGAGCTCTATCACGGGACATTGTGGACTGGTTGGAGCTCATCCTCACATGTAGAATCAAGGTGGTGGATTACTGCAGAAGCCACACCAAATGTACGCTGCCACTGTTAGGACACTTATTGTTTCCAGCCATTCAGCTCTCATCCACACCCCGTCCAATGTGATGTGTGGCCGCTCTGCTGAAGCTTAGCCTCCAGCCCATTAAACACACTTTTGTTCTACTCAGCGAGTCATCATCACTCCAGTGCATCTGCTGATCACAGAGCACAGAGGAATGGAAAAACACTACCTCTGCACATTGGCTTTGGGACGCAAAAAGTGATAAAAAATAAGAAAAATGTACTGTATCTTCACATGAGCACATTTTGACTGCCTCCAAACGAGAAACCTTATCTTGTTTTATAGAAATACAGTAAATGTTCTTGAAATAATACTAAATGGCTTTATCCCAAATCTTGTTTTAAGTCAGAATGAACTTAATTTAAAACACTTGATTCAATCATTTTTTATTTCTTTTAGCAGTAAACATAAAATACTTTACCTCTTCAATGTGTTACTTTAGCCTGTACACCTTTTGTGTGTTTGCTCATTCATCTTTTGTTTTTGGAAAAGCCCAACTCAGCACTCCTATGAAGAAAAAAAAAAGAGCACATTTCTTGCAATGCAGTCGGCTCTGAATCCGCAGTAACCGTTAACAGGATTAGGCATGGCTTACATAAACATTTCCCATGGCAACGGGATGGGACAGGCAGAGATGGAAAGAGGGGAAAACTATCATAAGACAAAATCGTCAGAGGCTGTGCAGCTACTGTCATCTGCCACTGTTAGTTTCTCGATATAACAAGTGTCTTTTTGTGGCGAGTAAATTGTGGATGAGGAGGAGATAAAGCATTTTAGAGGCAGAGTGGAACGTGCCAAGAGTAAATTTGCCCATACGTCAATGAAAGGAACAATATTCAATTGTAAATGATTATGCATCGGTTTCATATAGAGCTTTTCGGACTCTGAAAGACACTTCACATGTCATTGTTCATTCACTCTATACACGGTGGTGATTAACTCGTAATGTAGCCACAGCTGCCCTGACAGAAGCAAGGACACTTTTTTGTTGGCAGGCATTATTTCTATTGATCTGCTTGGACTGACATTTTTCCATAGATACATCTGCTATGTCTGATGTTATAACAAAGATTTACATTTCTTTCATGTTCATCAATACAGAGAGTATTATTTATTTGTTCCATGTTTACTAAAAAGATGAATTTGTGACAGAGTATGTTCATTCAACTGATGCCTGATTAATGCAGATAATTAGACTGAGTAAAGTACCGTAGTCTGCATCGATTCTGTAGCTCATTTAGGGAATTAAGAGCTGTGTAAACGTCAAAGCACAGCAAACAGAGGAAGATGATGAACAATAAGCACCTGCTGCACAATTTTAGACACTTCTATTTTCTCATAAATATAGAATTTTCGATCACTTCTGTGCTTTATGTTTTACATAATGTGTGTGGTGTGCACACATTGCAAACATTTCCAGCAGGATAAATATGGTAAATAAAACAAAGCATTGGTTTTTCACAGTACAATAATATGATAAATATTATTTAAAGCATATATTTGTTTTCACAATAAATTACCGTTTGAATCTGAGATTAGTTTGGAGTTTTTTTTAGCAAATGGTGTAAGTACTTATAGCGTACATGATATGACATGTTTTCTTCCTGTTTTCTGTTGTATTAGCATCTTGTGTTGCTTAAAAATCTCTAGATACAACTATAAATGCATTTGTATACCTTTTTGATGATAAAAAACAGTCGGTATAATGTTATTTTGTTAAAACTGATCTCTGAAAAAGTGAATATATTTTTTATTTGTAAAATGCATCCAATGTGAAAAGCCCTTGAACAATGAAGTGTCTACACTTTATTGAAATTAAACATATGTGCAGTTGGAATTTATAGCCATATATTTGGTGTTATTTACCATTCTGTAATTTAGAGTTTTGACAAATAGAAATTTTATTTGTGAAATGAATTAACATTTTTGTCATGACACTATTCTGGTTACATTATCCCTGCTGACGATTTACGTACTAAACCCCAGTGTGCACCAGGATTGTTGGCAGTAGGTGTCTGGTTTTCTATCAATTCATTTTTAGTTTAAGTTGATGGATGTTCTAACCAGCATCTCTCTTCTCTCTTCCTACTCTGTAATCATACTTTCTATAGCTTCTCAAATATCTCTTTTGTGACAAATATTTCAGAAAGTAGAGCAACATATTTACATAGTAGGCTTCTGGTCACGACAAGATGTGTGTAGAAGGAAAGAGGAGCAGCTATATTTTCATTTGGACACAGCCTGAAGGGGAAGCGTATCCACTCCCCCTTCTGTCCGAACATCCCGCTGCTGACTTGGCGTGTTTCCAATGGAGTATGTGGCGTTGCTTTTAGCCCTGCTAATGTCTCTACCTATGTAGGTTAAAGACCCCCTCGCGGTCGACAAACACACAGAGTGCCAGGGGAGAGCGCTCAAGGTGAACACGCTGTTTCACATCTACACTCTCCCGTTTAGGAGGTGGTGGCAGCGATAAATAGGAGCAGGACAACAATGTCAACCAGAAGTTTCCACTGAAATTGATTAATTCAGGTTGTCACAGTGAGTAAAATGGATGTGATAGGAACTAGGAGTCAAATGGGTTTTTTGGGATCATGTGAAGTTTATTAATAACACTTTTTCGGTCACTCAAAGAGCCTTCTCATGTCATAATTCTTTCACTCCATTCACAGTGGTGATAGACTTCTTTTGTCGCCACAGCTGCCCTGGGGCACACTGACAGAAGTGAAGAAACCATGATGTACCATCAGCCCCTCCGACCACCACCAACCATTCTCACACACACCTCATGTTTGGCAATGTGGGTGACGTGTCTTGCTTTAAGACACCTGGGGTTCCCAGAGGTCTCACATCACAGTACTAACCAGGCCTGCTCTGCTTAGCTGCAGAGGTCTAACGGGACCTCTGACTTTTTCCTATCAACTGATTTATACTGTGTCCATATATTTTAATGACTATCCCATCAAGGTTTGGAACTTGGAGAGAGCTACGATGGCATGTTATACCTCATATTAATAATCAAAAACGATCATCTGTCGACTAACCATGTGATTACAATGGGACCTTGTTTTCCAAATGAGACGCAGCATTTGCCCTCATCAGATGAGAGAATTTTCTCACATCTGAGAAATAAACCAGGCTTTTTTTTTCTTTTCTTTTTTTCTTGATGCTTGTGATGTTGTTTGTAGTTCAGGAGCAGCTTGACAAGAGGAATCGTGTATTTGTAGTCTGTGTGTGGTGCTTGTGATGCACTGACTCCAGCTTTAGTCAACTCTTTGTTAAGGTCCCCCACACTGTTGAATGGTCTTTTCCAGACAATCCTCTCTAGACTACGGTCTTCCCTGCGTCATATGCACATTTGCATCCTTCAGATTTAACTGCTCAATTAATGTAATAAATTCAGATGGGAAAGGGTGAGGTTATCGGGGCAGTAAAACGTATGTTAAAATCACATAGTACTGTGTGGCCATAACTGCATGTGAAAACTGGATCCTGTCAGACCTTTGAAGCTGTAAAGTTCCAAACTTTCGTTCTTTCCTTAGGCAAGACACTTCACCCACATTACCTAGAAGGAGTCTTGTGTGTGTGAATGACTGGTGGTGGTCAGAGGGCAATGGCACATAATGGTTTATTTATATTTATAGTTTACAAATCATGAGAGCAAGTTATTATAATTACAATATTTACGTTAAGATTGTTTTGATTGTTAAGCACAGGTTTTAATTTCTATTGTTTGTTTGTTCACATTGTGTATTAGTTACTGATTTGTGTCATTTAAACAAAAAGTTGAATCCTATCCCTTTGTGTGACTTGAAGGTAGATCTATAGAGCATAAAACAAAGAGCCGTGCAAAGGACTGGACTGAAGTCAGGGGTCGATGGTCCGTTGGCTGCAGCTGGTGCTCGTGGCTGATGCTGGTGATAAGGTGCTGTTGAGGTGCATTACTGTGCTGTCGTCTGCTGATACCTGATTAGTCTTATCCCTCTCATTTACATCACTGCTGTGCTCGACGTCTCTCTGCTTTGGCTAATCATTTTTATAAACCCAGTAGAAAAGGACTATAGTATGTAAATTAGTGTTTTAAGTTTTCTTCTTAGTTTTTTCTAAGTCCCACTCATTTTTGAGTTGGAATCACGTACAATATTAAAGTATTGAATTTTTTTTGTTTTTGTTATTTACTTACTTAATTAATGATATGTTCGGAAATTCTACGTAGTGACATTTGATAATAATTTCTGATGGGCCGGAACTCGATTAATTGATCTAATTAATCAAATCTGATATACAACTGCGTCTTTGTGTAAAAGGCAGAGTGCTGATCTACTTGGTGACACGTAATGCAAAAGTATACAGACTTGCACAAATATGGTTTTTGATCAATATTTATATTTCAGATAATGATGATAAGCAACGGGCGTCATGTATTGTCACATTTAACAGACATACGCTAGGCTAGCTCACACCAAACAGATGTGTGTCTCTTAGAAATTGTGGGACTTCAATAATGTGTAAGTTCAGCTTGCTGTACAAGGTTAGACAGAAATGGTTCCACGCTGAAGATGCACGGGCAAACCTCACTTCTATTGGATTCAAGCTGTCAATGAGAATAACGCTCAGTAATGACGGCACCATGTTGTTTTACAAATGTCCCTCTTCATCACTTTAATCCGAGAGAAAGCACTGCTGAGACAGGGGTGACCCTCCTGGCCCGTGATCAATGGTACAGTCTATTAACTGAACAGGATTTCTCAATGACACAGGATCGCAGGTTTATGCTAGAAGCTTTCACATTGTTGAATTTGAAAAAAACAAAACACAACATTCAAAGTGCAAACATTGAAAGCTATAATCTGACCTGCATATGTTGTACTGTGGACCCGTTATTTTTTTGTTTCGACTGTATTTGTTCTCACACATTTTTACTCCAGTATCTACATCTTAAGCTTGCGTCTAATATCTCAAGTGATGACATCTTCTTTTCTTATGCACATTGATACAAATCATATAAAAAGCCTGGTCTCCTCTTGTTCGATCTGGAGGGATTCGAAAATAATCCGTGCTACAGGTGCGATCGCTGCTGCCTTGTCTTCATGTCTCGACACCTATTATTGTTTTGACAATGTTACTGCCTGAATAGATGTGTCCTGTTGTCAAGAAGGCTCACTATTTTTATCAATTAACAAATTCAAACACATTTCTCAGTCTGTTCAGTTTGACACGTTTTGGATATTGCGTGATTTTTTTTAATTCCCAGGTTTTGAGCCAACATGGTTAACTTTAAGGGCAGAGTCTGAGGACCTTCTCAGGACCTCGGCAATCGTAGAAACCCCAACTCAACTGGTTTTCTAAATATGCCATAGTATTTTTTTGAGCTTAACAAATAATGACAAATGTATTGAAATGTACTTCAATGCTGTCAATATCAGTTTGTGTCAATCATGATTCACTTTATAACATCAGGTTTCTATTTTGTAACTTCAAATGAAAATGTTTGATTTCATTTTGAAACCAAGTTCATTTTTGAGCCGTGCTATTTTCGTTCCTTAAATCTTGTGCGCAGTGCTGAGGAAATCTCAAGAAACAGAAGAGACGAGAAAACTCTAATTAGGAATGAAACACATGTCACTACAATTGAATTAGGATCGCTTTTTCAATCGGCAAATATTGATCTAAGGCTCCAGTGAAATCAATTGTAAAAATAAATAAATAAATATATAAACCCATCCATATGTAAAAAAAAGAAGATAATCGTGATAATTCTGTATCATTAAAAAGAGGAAAACATCTTGATGGACATGTTTGAATTGTCGTTTTTGAAATCCCTCGGTGATTAGTATCTCCACGGGGAAAATCCTTCAGATGACTGGTCTGTCGTTAGCAGGGCTGCATTATGCGACCGGACTCGGAGGGACGCCTTAAGAATGGAGGTCCATGGATGCTGACACTTCTGGGGATGGATGCCAAAGGGAAACCAAGTTAGCTGGTGGTGACCCTCCCCCACACACCCTCACTTACCGCCGTGACCCCAGGGAGACATACAGACAGCCAGGCAGAGGGCTGATGATGAAGCAAATGATGAAGAGGTCGGTTAGGACAGAAACTACTGAATCGATATGTGCCACGAAAATTAACTAGGGTCTGATTGTGACAAAACCCCTGTGGACATTGATTTTTTTGACATATTGTTTTTTTTTTTAAAGAAAGGCAAGGCTAAACTTTTTGGTTTGTAGAATTGTTGACTGTGTTTTATGCTAATTGTATTTTATGTATTTTTAGGTTGCATGTTTTGAGTAATCATACATATTTATTCAGGCCATCCTTAATGCATGCCGTTTACTTCTAGGTTAGAAGTTTTTCCTTGCCATTGCAGGAAGGTCAAAGGACACTTGACATTCAATATTTATGGACCTGGGTCATCTGCCTCTTATGGACCAATAGCTCTGTGTTTTTTATCCTTGCATTTTTTGTGTTTCAACTTTTACATTTTCCGATCTGTGTTGGCGAATTCAACGGTTTTGTAAAGTCCTCCGAGATAACTACTGTTGTGATTCAGGGCAATACAAAAATACATTGAATTGTATTGGATTTACAATTTTGAATCCATTCCCCGTTGCCAGGAGGATTTCTGAAATTACCTCAAAGGACCTCAAAGGAGGGTAAAGTTTCCTAATATCCACTTAACACGTATATCTTTCACAAACCCTTTGGCATGATTATTATTGGGTAGCATTAAAGTTTGACCACCGCTGCAGTCTTAGATTTTTCAGACCCAAAATAGCAAATCACCTGAAAGAGGTACAGATTAAGAGATTCCCACAGTGGAGAAAATTCAGTGTAGCATCACTGGTTACAGAACAGTGGGATTGAGGAGCATACAACACAAGATAAATGAACAATAACTGTACTAAAATATAATAAAAACTCTTACTTTTGCATATTAAAGACGCAAGAATGAAGTATAACATCTCTGACTTTGGATAAGAAGTACGTATAAAGTTTGACCACTGCAGCTATCATAGATTTTTGGCACTTCATTAGCCAATCAGCAATCAGCAAGCTGTGAGACATACATTAACTCACCACAACTTTTACCATTTGTACATGTTTTCTATTTGCCATCTGTTGTTAAAAAATACAAAACACAATTCAGGTCAAATAAAAGAAAGTGAAAAGAACCCAAACTGAGCTGTCTGGAAAACAACGAATGATGGGGTTCTGTGATTGGATCTAATATGCTGCTGCTCAGTACAGTGCTGAGTCTGTGCTTGGAATGAGAATAGGGCTCTGGTGCAGGAAGCCAAACCCACTGCCTTTTGTCTTTGTGGAGTCCAGGCACACTCCTCCAGCTGCCAATCATCTGCGACCTGTTTATATTCAAAACTTGGTGTGGTGACATTAGCATGTTGTTGAATTGAATCATGTGGGTGCAGAGTGCGGCTTGTTAGATTTAGATACATATGAGATTGTGTTAAACTGTTGACAACCTAAAATATTGGCATATCTAATAGGCAGAATAGAAATGGGATACATACCTCATGTCAAGGGGCAATAATTAATTTGCAATAATTAATTGTACTTTTGTCTTTTATTCATACCTACTGCAACTATTTTGTACCCCCGTTATGTAATGAAATTACTTTTTTTTTTTTTTTTTTTTTTAAANGAATAACAAACATACATAGTGGGACATTTTCCTTGATAATCATTTAAATTAAATGTATTCTCGTATAGCCCTAAATCACATGAGTAGTTATTGTGGGGGACTTTATAAAACCATCAGCAACACATTTCAGAGAATCAAAAAGTACAAACACAAGATATGCAATGAAATAAACACATACTGTAGAATCCTTGGTCCATAAGGGGCAGATGACCAATGTCCATAAATGTTCATAATGTCAAGTGTCCTGCATCATAACCACTGTCCCAAGAACCAAAAAGGAAAAATGCTTTTTCAAATCCATAAGCATTACGTGTAGGCAATGCAATAACTTCAACAGATGTATTTATTGTGATGTTGCAAACAAAACATATGATTGTTATATTTTCAGAAATTTCAGAAATGTTTTTTTCTGCACTTTCAAGTTTGCATAGTCCCAAAAAAAAAAAACCCCTGCATAAGCCATTATTGATACCAAACGTCAACTCGAAACCCTCTGGTGCACAGAGGGGATAAATTGCAGCCACCGTTTGTAATGTCGCTGTTTTTGTGCACTTGGCGAAATTGATGGATTTTGATCCCACTGCGGATGACAACGGAAAGTCATTGAGGGAGAAGTTTTTTTGGCAGCCGGCACTTTTTCACAGGCTTCCCGGTCAAACGGATAGGCACCGTGACAGGCCAGTCAATAGAAGTCAGCAGTGATTATGCAAGTTGCTTATGCCTAATGAGAAAGGTCAGTGCATTGCCAAGAGTATGGGACCCATGCCCAGGATCACACTGAGAAGTACAGGGTGAAAATCTGTACTTTCAGTGAAGCAAGTGTCTACGTAAACAACACATTCATTGTTTGCATTCTTAAATAATCTTCAGAATAAAAAGGAAATGTAGAGAAATTAAGACAAGGCAGTAGCGATTGGACCTCTAACCCGGTTTAACTTGCAAGTTCCCTTCAGATCAAACAAAAGAAGACGTTTTTTATATGCTTTGTATCAAGACCAGAGACATCATCACTTGAGATAATAATGACGTCGTTACTTCAGATATAGATACTGTAGTAACAATGTGGGACCGAACGACTACGAACAGTTCAGATACAGATAACAATGTTTAGCAGTAGTCCAAATATAACAGGGGTTCACAGTACAACATATGCAGGTCAGATTTCACAATGGTTAGATATCACATAACAGTGACTCTAAATGGTCTTAATTAAATGTTATACATTGTCACATTCAAAGACTTAATTTTGCATTATCTTTCATACTTTGCTATTTGGAGAGTGGTCGTAGTCAAAGCATAGATGGATTCTTTTTTGATTCCCCGTAGGTGAGGTCCCAAATTACTATTTTGCAATAGCATTATGAATTATTATGTTGTGTTTAACTAGTATTCAAAGTATGGCAGCTTACAAAAAATTACAAATATATTATTTTGTCAATATCAATAGCCTTGAGTTTTATACAATTCAATCATGATTCACTTCATTTTTGGGGACAACTGAGCATTCTCTTTGATCCAACCTTAACATTTGTGTGCAGTGCTGAGGAAATCTCAAACAAATATTTGACAATAGACAAGAAAACTAACTAGGAATGAAATACATGTTTCTACATATTGCTTTTCCAAATGACAATCAATAATTGACATTTGGAAAATGATTTATGGCTCTAGTCAAATCAATTGTAAAAAAACAAACAATATGATTCATTCTACCATATTATAATTGAAACATATTCCTCTGAAACATCTTTCTATGACTTATTATTGGATTCCCTGTAGAAAAAATGCAGGTGTCCAGCATCAGAAATGCATCCATCCATACAAACACATTAAGTACAAACGTTTGTCAGTAAAGAACAATCCAACATAGAACCCAAACCTGACAGTGGAATTATAAATGTTGTGTTTGCATTCGTATATGATCTTCAGATAACAGGTGGTCATGAAAAAAAATGAAAATCTAGGTAATATATTTCACAAAACTATGATTTATCAATCCATTTCCAACCTGTCTTGTATATGTCAGCTCTCAACAAGATTTACTCTATTCTCATTGTAGAGTACGATTTTACTACTCACACATAACATGATCATAACCGTGAGTATGTATCTTTTTACATCAACACAATACACATAGACCACTTACAACCACACAGTGTCAACGGAACATACAATGCAGAGATTTTTTGCAAAGACCAGATTGATCACGTTTTATTGGCGCAGTCCTTTCTCCATATGCTGAAACAATTTGCGTTATGCCTCTGCTCTGGCACCCTTCTTCTACCCCAGCCCCCAACCCCCACCTCTAGGCTAAGCTATCTTTGGTTGACAGAACAGCGTCCTCTCTCTACACTTTATCTCCCTCGCTCATTGCTTTGATGTGTTGTGATTGTGTGGCGGTGGTGGCGGCGGCAGTGGTGCGCTGCTGGGGAGGTAAGGGAAAGAAGAGAGAGAAAAAAAAGGGGGTGGGATGTGGAGGGGGGGCCGGTGTAGCAGAGAAAAGCATTCTGCAGTGAAAATGTGCTCCCACTGAAGCGTAGAGAGACTGCAGCACAGCGAACTAGCCTGAGCACCACCTGCAGTCCAGAGGAGGCAGGAAATGATCACCCAAGACACAATGATACAACACTCTGCTCATTCTCTCCTCCTTATTCCTCCTTTTCATCTTTTCTTCCTTCCCTCTTACTCTCTCCCTCTCTCTCTTCGACCCAATTCGCCACAGAATGATCTCCCCCTGCCTAACATCAAGCTCGCTCCCTGACAGCTCGCAGCCCCAGTTTCTTTCTGCGACTGTGACATTTGTCATTCCTATTCCATACGTCCATCTTTCATTCACTCACTCCATCTGCTGTCCCAACACTTTTCCTATTGGTGACACACGCTACTCTATGCACCATTCAAGTCTTTCGTATAAGCACTGTTTCCGATGTCATTTGTAATAGAACTCCTTTTTGTATTTTTTATTTATTTTTTGGTCTTTTGCACAGCATTCTGTTCCTAGTCATTCAGCCATTCCCCCCTCCTTACTTGCGTGCTCCCCTCCTCCCGCGGTTGCTTAGTAAGTGCTGCAGCATCAGTGTATGTGTGTATGTGTGAGAGAACCAGCATACAGGAGAGTGTGTTCAGCTGGAGAGAGTGTGCGAGCGCCGGGGACCCTGAGCTGTGTGACAAGTGGGGGGCTCGGCTTGCCTGTGGACGGACGCACGCCGGGACTGTTTTTTTCTTCCTCCCCGACAAAGGCATCTGCATGAATGCGTGTGAATGACAGTAAGTGTGAGCATGACAGTCTGTAACGGTGTCGTCGATCGGCTCTGGACCCTTCGCATTATGCAGCCGATGGTGCTTATCACACTTTGAGGACTGACTCATCCACACTGGACTGAGGTGGAAGGATAAAATCAGTAATGGATTGAGTGATATGAAGATGGGTTCAAGCTTCTGGTGCATCAAGTCCCTCTAGACTGGCCAGGAGTCTAGTCTCAGAAGGGGATGCCATTGACTTCAAACTGGCACAAATTGGACTTGCAGGCACTCTACCAGACTGGTACCCAAATATTTCCGAGGCTTTAATACATTGCCTGACGGAATTCAAGGAAAAGGGACCTCTACTTTGGGTTGCCTGGCTTCACGTTCATTTTTGGGGGAATTCTTTCCCGGAGCTTAAAGGGTGCGATAACACACTGGCAGACGAGACGGGACAGACGCAGGCATGGCTCGCCTCAACTGGTGCCTGGCTGCTGTCATCAGCTGGGGCAAGTTTCTCTTCGCCTGCTTCTTCCCTCTGCGGGGGGCTAAGAGAGACAAGGTAAGACTCTATCCACAGGAGATCTAAAGAGGAAAAAGAACTCCAAATGGTCTTGATTGAATGCAGATACTATGCTATATTGTCACATTCAAAGACTGAACACCACAATATTTTTTATGCTATGCAATTTGAAGAGTGGGCCTAGTCAAAGCATTGAACCCCTATGCCTGGCTCTACCTAAACAGTGCAATGACGTAGCTGTGAAAACCCCTTGATTTTGGACGATGGGCCTGCATAACTGAGTTCCTTGTAAGTGCTGATTCAAGGTCAGTGTTACATTTCCAACTGTCCCTAGACAGGTGCTCTAGATACAGGTGCTGTGAACTGAGGGAGGCCAGCTTTGGTGCCTCCAACATGGTCAAACTGATACATAGGGTCACCTTGCTGAATGGTAATGCAGTATTGTTGAGAATTTATTCATTCTCCATGAGGCCCTTCAGTCAGCTCATAGATCTTCTGCTTTCTTCTGCCTTTCAGTTCCTTCATATTCTGATTTCATCCCTCCGCCATATTTCAAAAGTCCTATGGCACATGCTTGGGTGGGGAGAAGGGCCAGTTGGAGTTCATTCAGTGGTAGAAGCTGGTGCAAGGTTTCTTTCTTTGTTATCCTATTTGCATTATGGTCAAAACTTGGATCACAATTTCATTGTCTGTTATCTTGGATCATCTGTAAAAACTCCAGTTGAAATGGCACCATCTCCTCTTGCAACACACATGCAAGAACGCTACTAACACTGCCTCAGGAATCAAGATTTTCCCCCGTCACAAATGTCACAAGCACTGAGAATCTTCATCTCAAAAACTGGCTGTAAATGACGTATTTCCCTGCGAACTCTGGACTTTTCCTCTGTCTTTTTTAAGGATGTCCCAAACCTTTTGATGCAGACTTAAATACTGTTCTTCGCTGCTGAATTATTCATAGTTGAAGCTGTTGCATATGGTTTCAGGAAAGCCATGACGGACAAGTCCAGTGGTCATGTTATTTTTTTTCCACTGTTGGTGGTGACGCCGTAGCATGCAGTGCTGCAACCGCCTGTCTCCTCACACCCCCGGCAGCCTCCTCCCACTAACTCCAGCCCCCCCACTCCTCTGCCGCAGCTCCTTATCTCTACACCCGCGCTCAATCCCAGCAAACTCACCCCTGTCGCACTCCCCTCTATACGGTGTACATGGAGAAACCTCTCGACCGCCTTTTTACATTCTGACGCAGCCTAACGGTCTATATCCCAAACGTTCTCTCAGTTACCAGTCGTCAGTATTTCCCTTTGAAATCTTGTTGGAATTTTGCATATGGCTTTGAGGCATTTTTTTTCTATATATAATTTTTTTGTGCATCGTCACAACAAACAAAAAAATTATATAAATGATTCTGCAATCGCTATTCTGCAAACCTGCTACATTACCTATACATTGCATATACTGTGTCAAATCACAGTTGTATATAGAATGAAAAAAATACATGGCAAATCAAACATCAAATCTGCTTCTTCAGTTTACTAACTCATGTCTGCATTCTTCCTAATACTCATTCATGTCCATGTCTATGCATAAAATCACTAAAGTTTGTGCATTTCTTCACCTATGTCCGCTATGCTTTATACCACCACCCTTTCACCTTTGTGTTGCCAGAACAACACACCCTGGAGTCCAAAAATTCTCACACTTTTCTGCAGCACACAAGGCGTCTTTTCAAATCCCACAACTGCGCCACTAAAAGCTGTGCGATCACGTGACTGTGCCAGGAGGTGAAAGTGGAGAGGTAAATGCTTTCAGTCTTTTCCCCTCAGTGAGCGAGAGAGAGAGAAACGGAAAGTCGGTGGTTGCGAGGTGTTCAGTTTCCATAGCAACGCGGCTCACACGGATACCCCTCTTCTTTGCGACACCAAAACACTGTTACTATACTGATTACTGTTGTTTTGAATGAATAAGGCTTTCTCCGGTTTCTATGGCTACGAAAGGTTAATGCTCCTCTCGTCTTGTTTTGAGTTTTGCGTTGTTTCATCTCGTCAAAGTCTCTTTTTGTGCCCCATTTCTTTTCTGCACACTTCCTTGCCTCTCCTCTCACCGATGTTTACTCAACCCCCTATTCATTTAACTCTACACTCCCAGAATTCTGAAGCTGCTAGAACTCCCAGAGCAGTCATTGTGATGGCTTCCATTCAAATCAATAACATTAAAACATTAAAAATATCCCATGCTTTTAATAATTAATTCGGTTATTATATTTAATACATGCTAAATTTCAATTGGTGGTTAACGCAATAAACGGTAAATATACATAAAAAGGATAACTAAATGCTTACTGATACAGTCGTCATAGTTGTGGTACACAAAGATTGATAAGAAATGAGGTAATCCAGTTTTTTTAACACTATTTGAGTACATTCTGACTCTGGGTTAGGGTTAGGGTCTGTCTTGATTTTTCAATTGAACAAAGCCTTTTAGTCAGGAGCTGTTTCTTTATTTTCTCATTCTTAGGAGACATATCTCTTTAAAATTAGATCATTGTGCTTGTCTCATTGGCAAGTCTCATTGGCAAGACTTGTTTTTCATCACCTTTTTGCATTTTAGTAGAAGTAGTTTATTCTACAATGTATTTTTGCAGGTACAGATAATTTCAAATACCAAGATTCAAAAGAAGAAGGCCTATGTTAAAAGCTTAATGTGCCTTCCCCATCTTCAATACTACAGTTAGACGCCTGAAAATAGATGTACAATATTTTACCATCAATATTTTCATCATCATCGTCATCGTCATCGTCATCATCATCTTTTTAATGAACTCAAATAAAAACAGAAACAATGATCAATTTATGATCCATATTTCACCGCAATAATACATGTACAGGTTCTTCACTCCCTTCTTATCATCCCACTGTGGTTGTCTCTTAAAATAATCTCTCTTTAGACAACACTTTAAATACTATTACAGTGTTTTGCAGTGAAAATGCACTGAACCAGATACCAAGATAAGTTCATATAAATGATTACTAATAATTTAGATTCATAAAAAGTCACGGAAAAGAAGACCAAAAACGTAAATAACAAAATAAGCAGGAGTAATTACACTTCCAAAATGAAACTTGTAATATAATGTAAATAAAAAGTAATATAAATGAACATCAAGACTCATGTTGACAGCCAAAAGAAGGTGATTATGAGAAGTCTGGTTCCAAACGTATTCTCTCCCTCCATATGCGACATCACCTCGTCCATTACGTTTAGTATTTACCACACGCCACCTCGCTCCCGTTTCTTTTGATAGCAGAGGAAGAAGATTCGTGGAGGACCGGAGTGCCTTCAATGCCTCCCCGTATTTCTAGGCCAGCTTTCAGTGTGATGGATGCTTTGTTATTTCAGCATTAAAGCTTTAATGTGATGAATTCTCAAGCGACATAAAAGAGAGGAGTCCACGCAAGTGATGGGGAATACGTCAAGTCTGCAGTTTTGCTCATTTTGCGAGCAGTAAATTGCGCGCAGTGGAGGAAATTTAAGAAGCTAATCTAGAGACTTGCAATAAATATGTATTTGTGGTGCACTGGATTTGTTTGTTCAGTTCTGGCCGATTTTTGTTGTTCAAGTATTTGGTTTTTTTAATTAGTTATAGGCAAGAATTAAGTTTAAAGGTGTACTGTACTGGATCTGGAACCTTCTGAAAAAAATATTTTCTGCGATTAATAATATTATGGCAGTTCTTGTTTGAAACTAGTGCGATTATGCATGGCTTTATGTAATAATTAATATTTTTATTTTGGGTTCTATGGTTTTCCCTAGAGGTAGAAATTGGCCACATAGCTACAATCTGATGTATTTCCAGTTACTGCTCTTCATTAATACACACTGTCCCTTACAAATTGACATCAGTTTTCACACTTGTAATGCTCTTCCAGACCTCAGAATCTCAGAATTTAGTTTTTTTGACAGCTTCAATAAAAATACATTCCACTATAATGGTTTTCAGCTCCTACTTGCTCCTACTTGTTTTTCATTCAGTTTGGTCTTTAGCAGGTGAAACGCCAGCTCAATCAGATTCAGGATGTGTGAATGACTTGCATGGCTGTTGCAAAAGATTTGACATTCTTACCTTCAACAAATTCTTTATAGCATTTTCTGCATTTTTCTGTTGTAGAACTTTGAGGATTCCTGAAAAATATGAATACAATGTTTTATTTTCATTATTATTATTATTATCATCCATCTATTTAAGCAATGACAGGGAAAGATATAACAACCTGAAACACTCTAGAAATATTATTGCTGTGTGAGCTTATTCTTTCTCCTTACTTTTCCCATCGCTCTAGTGCAAGTAGATCTTTGTTCCATCTGTACATAGTGTTTCAGAACTGTATTCTAGACGTTTACCAGACATTTTGGTGCAGTTCGGTGCATGCTCATTCTGTGTGGACTTCGCCAGCCCTACCACTAAAAACATGTGCCATAGTTCCAGGTGAATTGGCGAGTGTTTGTGAGCGTGGAAGTGGGACAATGGATGGAAAAATTGCCTTAAGTCTTACAGCTGACCAGCAGTTTGAGTTATTGTGTTGCATGTTCTCTCCATGTCAGTTTAGGTTTCCTCCAGGTGCACCAGTTTCCCCTACCACAAAAATAAAAACATGTACCAAACACCACAATGAGGGCAAAACAAAATATATGTATATAATTTTGATTGCCTTAAAACAAGATTCGCAATGGGACAAGCAAAACAATCTTATGTATTTTAAAAATGATGTAAGAAATGTCTCCCTTGTAATGAGAAAAATAAAGCAGTAGTTGAAATTTGAAATAGTTGAAATAAGACTAAATGGCTTTGTCCCAATCTTGTTTTTTACGACAGTCAGTATTATCTGTAACTATAATGAAAACCACTCAATTCAAACAATTAATTCCTATTATTTCATATTTTTTTCAGTGTAGGGATGCATTTGCTTAGTACCTGAATGGTGGTCGTGAGGCAGGTTAGTTTTACCTTTACTGATGATGTGTTGTTCCAATAGTAATCCTATACTGGGGGTTTGTGAATCCGTCCCACTGACCTCAGTCTATGCTTCACGGCAGCTGCGGCTACAGTATAGTCGCTTACCTGCGTTTTGTGTTTGGAGTGAATAACTAATCCACAGGAATGTAAAGCGACTTTGAAGACTTTCTCAAACCAAGAGATAAATCTGCTTGGCCTCTCGTGTTTTGCTGAGGCGTGTTGCATTTAGGAACAAGGGACATGGTGTTGACCTCACTGAGCAAACATGTACTGACAATTTTATAAATCTTGAATTGTAGGGTGTATCCTGAAGTGTAACAAGGATTTCTTGCTGGAGTTCATTTTAAGTTAATGTCAAGCAAGCCACTAAAGCTGGAGTATTGGTGATCACAATACATTAACCATGTAACTTTTATATTGGGCCAATGTCCCGTGTTTAGGTACCAGTCCTAACTCATCCAATCAGCACTCAGTATTTTAAAGTGTATTTTCTTATAAGAAAGACAGAATATTAAGGTACACGGCAAAAAGTGATGAAAAATAAGTAAAACATTGCTCAAATTTGGTAAAATTTATCTTAATTTACGCACATTAAGACTACATCAAAACAAGATTTGCCAATGGGACAAGCAAAATTATCCTGTTTTGAAAAATCTCCCTTGGAATGAAGGAAAACAAAGCAGCAGTTCTTGAAATAAGACTAAATGGCTTTGTCCCATTGGTAAATCTTGTTTAGAGACAGTCAGAATGCACTTAAATTAAGATAAAAAAACACATGATTATTACCTCATATATGATCATTCTTTGCAGTGTACGTGTTTTAGGTTACGTCTAATGATCCACTAGAGGCTGCTATCAACCTACAAGAAACCGGCTGTCTATTAAGATGACTACTGCATCATATATCTGCTGCACTTGCTCCTCACATCCTCCCAGGGATTCTTTTGTGGCATCATTGTTAATAGACATGGAGACACAAGTAAACATAGAGAGATTATGTGTCAGTTTAGCCCTATGGATTGGGGGAAACTGTTACAGTGAACGTGACGGAGAGCAGAAGGAATCAATAAAGGGTGTTTTCTCAAAATGAATTGGCTCTTAGCCCTTTATAGATCTGAGTGGGGAATGATGTAATGTACCCGCATGGCTAATGTTATGTGGAATCAAGGTGCAGGTTCGCAGTGTTGTTGACGTGCAAAGGCAACTTGTTGTTGAGGACAAACCTGGGAGATAATGGCAGAAATGTATCGGCACATTTTTAGAGTTGACCTATTTCTGGACAACTTGTGTACGAAAGATAGAGGATCTTCATCAATCCGTGTGTTAAAAGTAAAGGAAGCATGTACGATTATGGTGCACGGCAAAAAATGATTAAATATAAGGTAATCATTCGTGAAAGGAGTGTTGTTTTTGTTTTTTTTCTTTTTTTTGTATTTTGAGTACACTGTGTGTGTGTTCAGTGTTGTCTGTCTTATACCATCGGTGGTAGTATTGTATAACTGTTTGTAATGTACCGTTGTATTTTCAAGAATTTTAATGCATGATATTGTTAAACACTTTGTCTGATGGAGATGGAACCAAATAAGCATTTGCTTCATCCAACTCCTTTTCGAACCAGGTACGCGTTATTTGTCTGCTATATTGATATATGTAAAAATATGTATTGTGCGTGGTTCGAAATAAATAAATAAATAAATAAATACATACTGATAGTCTCAAAACATGATTTGCCAAGGGGACAAATATTTAGTCTTATTTCAAGATTTGTTGCTTTATTTTTTTGTATATTTTTAAAACAAGATCATTTTGCCTGTCAGAATGTGCTCAAATTAAGATACATATTGCCAAATTTGAGTAATTTTTTAACTTATTTTTCATCTTTCTTCGCAGTGTACCTTAACTTGTCTTTATTATTAGATAATGTACTTTAACTTACTGAGAGCTGATTGGCTGAGTGAGGACTGGTACCTAAACATGTGACAGTGGCCCAATATGAAGTAAGCTACATGGATTTTATTACATGGTTAATGTTTTGTGATTTCCAGCACTGCAACTTTAGTGGGTTGCTTGAAATTTACTTAAAATAGTAAAAAAAAACTGCAGATGTGCTAGCTGTACGTCTACTATATGTATTTTATGTAGTAGACAATCTCATATCTTACGATTCTCCTTTTCTATTATAGTTGCAGATCGTGTTAATTATTTATGGTTGTCTCGGGTTAAACAACTATAGTTCCATGAGTTATAAATATGTTATTTTGCCGTCTGTCTACTCTACTGTATTCTCCTTAGTTTGTCTTTTTTGTCACCTTTGGCTTGGATCAAATATCTGCCAAGTCCTGCAAATATTGTGTCAAAGGAAGAAAGGCAGACGGTGAAAAATTGAAATGACATTAGCGCAGACATGAAATAGCATGCTTCCCAGGAGTTGGAGAGGTAGAGAGAAGCAGAGGTGAGGTATGCATCGCAGAGGAAAGCCAAAAGGGGGTGGAGGGTGGTCAGTGAATGAGCCATGTGTATGTACGAGCATAGAAGTATAGAGGCAAAGGAGGGGCTAGCAAGGATCATTTGAGGGAAGGGGACTGTTTTTCGGAGGGAGAAAAATAAAAGCTCACCTCCCCCATGTTTTTTTTTCTTGTTTCTTGGCGGAATAAAGTTACTACACTTCAAGAAGGACAAGTGAGGGAGAGCGTACAAGTGAGAGAGCGAGAGACTATAAGCAAAGAGGCAGGAGGGCGGGATCTCTTGTGAGGCAGACTCTTAAGGCCATCAGAGGGGAGAAAACCACAGCAGAACAACCTACCGATAGATTCTCTACCAACATGGATCTATGCCACACAACTTTGCCGGGAAGACTATGGAATCCCTGGGATCACCTTGGAATTCTGGTGTGAGCCTTAGAGACGTTTAAGGATGCCCTCCGTCTCCTTATCCTTACCCTCTGCTTTGGCAGGGAGGGCCAGGACGTGGGTCTGCCTCTCGTGCATGTTTTGGGTAAGGGCTTCAAGTTTGATCCATTTCACCTGTAAATACTGCAATCATGTGTGATGTGCAATACTGCAATTTCAGATAGTCCTCTGGCTGTCACTTTATCAACTTATAATCCTGCCCTATATTCATATGACTTATAGATAGATACATTTATTGACATTGATATTGAAGCAATTACAGCTGGCTAAAAAACAAAGCAGCTACTTATATTGTGGATTCTGTGTGCTCCCTGTGCAATCTTACTACAGTCCTGGATGTGAGCTGCAACCAATGTTCCCTCTAATTTTTCATGGGTCTGAGCCAAAACATAAACCCCCTGAGCGGCACGTGGAATCCTCTGAGCGAGAGACCT